>JAJJWW010007039.1:0-154340 GCA_023531295.1 Papaver armeniacum | reverse complement strand
AATCTCTATGCCAAATCCTATCAAACTTCAAATTCCAAATCTCACGTATCTTCCAACCATAAAGCTGAAATCCCGAGTATAATTCTTTCTCTCTGTGCAACCAGAACCCGTGAAAATCTTCCCTTGTTTACGTGAATAAATCTCTTACGGAGAATTTGTTTGGTGCAGTAACTTCGATATCTGTCCAAATCGTGAGAAAATCATTAATATCTCTTCAAATTTATAGGCAAAAATAGAGTACGGGAGGATAACTACTTCCCAGCAAAATGCATTTCAAACAAAGAAGGTGAAGTGCCCCTTATCACAGTCAGGATGTGAATAGCAATTAGGGTGTCCATAGTAATTGGGTTTATAGCCAAAGTGGAGTCATTAGCAAATGTCCTTTAGGGTCCTCCATGATTTTAGTGATTCTTCCAAAAAACGTTTATTTCTAAAAATACCTACACACCTTAAAACACCATAATAAGTACAAAATCGAGTGCCAACAATATATAGTATTGAGATCAAATTAGAAACAAAAATGTGTCATCAGGCGGGTCATCCATTAGTGAATAATCTTTGATAGAACTCACGGGAATATTTGAGATTCTTTGTTGCACGCACCGTCAGTGAATTCACGCGAATTATATTGAATTGCTTCAAATAAAGCGAAGAGGTTTTTACGCACTCGTCACTTATTAAACGCCTTTTCCTTTGCGAGGTAACAACGCATTAAATGATGGTTTTACAATTTTATTTGAACTAAAATCCATCGTCAACATTAAGTCCCATACGCTCTAGCACGTAATAGTTACACTATTGCGGGGTAAGCACTAGATGGTGACAAATAAAGATAAAACTTATGAGACAAAGTTAGATGTTACCGAGGGAGAGATATGTCAACCTTTCTTTTGGAACATGTCATGTTCAAGAGGAATCTAGGTGAGCGTTCCCATAGCATGATGTCGGTTGGCCCCCGTAGGTAGATTAGGCATACGGTTGGTTGGGATCTCAAACTATTCATGACGATGTCATAATCCTCGACTACGTGTGGGCCAGAGACCTATCATGAGAATATCCTTAAAAAGGCGGTGAAGCAATTTACGAAAAGATGTTGGAAAGCCGGCTCCCAAAAAACGTTGACGTGTCTTAGAAACGTGTTGGCGGCTCGGATGTTGAAGGGCTTAGAAGAGGATGTCGAGGCGGCTTACGGAGAGGACTCTAGTGAAGGCGCCCTTGGTCCTTATTCATGTTGTAACTTCCATTTTGTTATATCACGTGCGTTGTGCTTAGTGAACATGAGATCCGGGAGTCGTATTTGTTAGGTGCGGAGGCTCATCTCCAATTAATAGCGCGTGTGATATGATTGGACACGTTTTAAAATGTCGCAATATGGGAGTACCGCGTGCACCCTTTCTCGGCTTCGATTCCGTAAAGGATTTCCCAAAATATGAAAATTACGAGATGGCGAAAATTCTTTACGGGATCTAGGCACTTATTTGAGATGGTGATTGAGAGGTTGTTTAGTCATTGAAGCGACTGCACTTCGGTCAAAAGACGCTTGCCTAAAGTATGCATTGGTTGCTTGATGGTTTCTTTTCAATCATATTGCTCTTTCGATTGCGATGATGATATAGCGTATGGGCACAATCCTCGGATCGTTAAGTGAAGTAGATAAGGCGAGAAACCTTGGGTTGTCGGCGTCTTTTAGCTATAAGCCTTCAAGGACTTCGTTTCAAGCAACATCCTTTGAATCGTCTTCGAATCTTGGATGGTTTTGTATGGAACGGGATGCGATGAGCGGTCCCCGGTTACGCCGAATTGAAGTGGCGTGGACACGTGAAAATATCTCGATTTGTACTTTGAAGTCTTTGATGATGCACATGTATGTCTTCATGTTGAGAATTCTCTGCTGACTCGTAAAGCTTCAACGGTGATAATTTACGATATTAGAAATAAACTTGTTAAGGGACGTGAAAGGCACCACTGTCTTTGTCGGTCCCAGTGTAATATCAAGAGCTTATTTTCTCTTGAAAGATGTACGTCCATTGCATTTGCGATAAGGTGTTGAAGCGGCTTCGGCCTCTTAAGAGAGCGGCTGAAGTGGCTTGGAAAGAAGGCGTGAAGCGGCTTCTTACGGAGAGCGTTAGTGGCCCGGGAGAGAGCGTGCGTGGGGCGGACCTACGGAGTGTGCGTGAAGCGGCGGCGTGCGTTGAGCGGCGCCACGGAGCGTGTGTTGAGCGGCTTCTAGAGCGTGCGTTGACGGCTTCTCCTTGATTTGATTTCCACTTACGAATTACATGCTTCTTGATTGACCATCTCTCTTGTGTTGAAGAAGTACTTGGTGACGGCGAAGGAATTTCATGCTGATCCTCGGTCCCCAAAGCGTGAGTTATATGGTTCTATCTTGTATGGTCGGTGGGTTTACCATGATAAAGATATCACCATCTCGCCTCCCATAATGGTGACTCTATTACTTCTCCATGGGAAAGTAAAATACGTAAGTTCGGATTACCTCATCCGTAGTGGTTGTTGTTATGGTGAAGCTGCGGCGAGCAACAGCGATTCTTGGCGGCATCTATGATCTAAAGAGACTGGCGGGGAGATGCATGGTATCTACTTGCGAACTTGGCAGTCTTCATATAATGGTAAAAGATCGTCTCGTTATTAGAGGGATAAGAAACCGATAACTTCCTTGGTGTTTCCTCATGGAATGGAGAAGAGGAGATAGTCCTCTACCCCGAGTATCTATTGATCTTTCAACTTGATAGATCTTTGTCCTGTTGGGTCTCTGAAGAAATAATTCGGGAGAGAGTTGGAGTTGAACCCGATGTTGATGAGGATCGTACGATTTCTTTGATCATGAGGCCGTCTTTGTGTCTACATTGCGTTTCATAGACGTCCGGGCATATCGCGGTTTTTTTGAAAATACGTCTGCCCTCTTGGTATGTCCTCATCTTTGGACATCCTGGAATCATAATGATAGCGTGCTTGCATCTTTGAGATGGGTAGTGTTGAGCGGTCCTAGCCACACTCCTTTGCCTTTATCGTCTTTGGATTATGTCTTTGAGGATTAGGCAAGTTTCCTCATGCGGATGACTTAACTAACATGTTGTGTAAATATGATGAAGCTCTTGACATGGAGAGTCTGTATGTACCTCTTAAGTCTCAGGTGCGACTTTCTTTGGTTATGCAACTACTTCTTCTACGAGAGACGAAATTCTGAAAGCGTCTCTCACTGTGCCGACAAGCCAGATATGATATGTCTTGGACGTTGTTTTATAATTGTGACAGTCTTGAATGTGGTACTGGAATTGGAGTTGGCCGTTTTGGACGCAGGATGTTGTATCTCGGTGGTTTTCCTCTTGCTACTTCAGTGAAGCTGCTTACAGAAGGCTGAAGGTTGTATTTCCTGTTGGTGAGATGTATGCTTCCACGAATATCATGAGGCTCTTCATTCCTTGCAGGCTAGTTCTTTCTATCAGGGCAGGTGTTGTTGTAGTCGATCGTTTAACATCTTCACGAAGTTGGAGGATGTCGAACTTGATTCTCTAGCACGATAGATGGGTATCATCCTATGATGCATAATTCCACGATCGTTGTTCAATCATATTTGGATCGTGACAATCCAGTGCCTGGATTTTGAACCTCTCTTGACATAATCATTTGGATGCTCATTTTTCGTTGGAACATTCTCCCAAAATCACGAAAGGTGATTTGCTCGGATACGAAGAAATATTTCTTGTAAGCGGTTACCATCTCACTGTTTGGATACACGTTGTTTGGGGTGATGTTGTTATACCGGGTGTACGCTCTCCCAGTAAGTGACTTAGAGAACTCTTTCGGGCGGAGTACATGATTGTATTCGTGCTCTCCCCCAATGACTCCGAGAAAGCGAGATGTGCTCACGAGCATTCACAGGTTCCGTCATAAAGGAAAATTGAGGAGAGGTATCCTCTTGAAAAGGAACTCTTTGCACATCGGGAGGATAAGGAGGCTGATGTCGGTGAGGTCTACCCGGGTTTTCCTTGCCTCGATCTTTGGAGAAGTCGTTCTAGATCCTCACGCGTGATGAAATTGGATGGATGATTCTTTCCCTTGAGCGCTCGGGAGCAACACGAACTTCTTCATCTATGAATGCACGCCCTATTGAAGTGCTTGCGCCAAAAGTGTTGAAAGTGTTCTTCATTGCTTCTATGGGCTGATGGGCTCTTGTGGTAGTGGCTCCATTAGCGTCTTGAGGAAAGTGAGTACCTCTTTACGAGTTGTATCCATGTATGGGAACCTTAGCGAGAACTTCGTCTTTCCATCAAATCAACAAGGTGATAGAGGTTGGCCTCTCTGGCTCCTCGGTCTCTCGTCTGATGGGGAAGTGGCATTAGCTACAGTAACGGCCGGGGTGTTACGCTCGAATAAATATTGGTGGCGGGGCTGCTTCCCGGTGATTGGAAGTGTCACGCCTAAGGGAGTGTCTGTTGTTGTCGAGTTGACATAATAGGTGTATCCTTTATGATGATTTGAAGATGGATCAAGCCTCCTTTGTTGTTGCAGATGTGCGAATTCTCGGAATTACGCCATGTTCGGATCTACACGTTTTGTTGATGAAGTGATAGCGAATACTCCTGTCTTTAAATTGGTAGCGAGTGGTGGAATAGAGATAAATCTTTTCTTTTGTGATCTCTGTAGGTGTCTTCCTGGGACTCCAATGGTGTTGAGATTTGTTGTCGACTATCTCCATACTGGAACAACAACTACGCGAATCTTCACTTTGTCTTTCTGGGTGTGGACCCTTTGAGGCATTTCTAGCTTGCTCCATATAACACTTGTGGTGTTTGCAGAAAAAGCGGTTTGCTCCATCTGGATCTCCCGAGAAGCCGTTGCGTTCTTCCCCAGCGATAGTCACATCCTTTTGTGTTTCCACGCGTCTTACTTGTCCTTTCATCTGGGAGATTTTACTGGTGCTTAGCTATCCAAGGCATTTCCAGTAGCATTGCTTGAAAAAGCATTTTTATGAAGCTTCTTAGCGAATGGAACACCGGAATTGAAATTGGTTGTTGAACCTAAATTGAACTTAACGATTGAATTGGATCTAAGATCCACCCTTTGAAATTGAGAAAACTGGAATGAATATTGAAATATTGATTTTGCAACCGGGAATCAATCTCCCACAATGGTCGCCAATTGTTTGAGGGTGAAAAGCTGACTACCTTTGGTTTTGGTAAATTTGGGTGTGTGCGGATGATAAGCGAATCTAAACCACTGACAAATGCCTTTGCCAGGAGTACTTTAGATTCTAGATATCAAAGCTGTACAATTCTGGCCTAAACCAAGAAATGGTCGTTCAGACTTGCTTCGGTCACAAAGTGGAGGAGATGGGGTTGATCTTAGGGAGGAAGCGAAGAAAGGTGTTGAGATTGTGAAGGTGTTGGCTGTTTATGACTTGTATCGAGAATGTTGAAGCGGCTTGCATAATGTAAGCTATCGATTCTGGGTGTTTCAGATACGGTGTTAACAACAACTTGGTTTCGTGTTGTTTGGAAATAGGTCGAAGAACCTATTTATACAAGTCATTTGACGCAAACTTCTTCTCGTAGGAAATGGAGGAAGTTGAGTGATGGAGTAGTGGGGTCGTGTAGGTGATTGTCACGCGATCACGCCTTTGCACACTTCCTCATTACCATTAACCGTCCACCTTTCGACACGTTCTCGTAATGAGCGCGTTGCACGCCGCACGTTGTAAACCGCCCGGACCAATACCCCGATAAGTATCCCCCAGGTTTGTGACATGCTTGATGTCTCGAATGGAGTGGGTCGGTTCGTGGGACTGCCGCAAGAGAATAGCATACGGTGCTATTAGGTTAAATAACTAAGTTATTTATGGAGTTGATATTCATGAAATATCGTGCATTCTCTTAAGCAAGCAGCTCAAAACAATCGATATGCATGAAGCATCGTTGTTTTAAATCTTGATTGAGTAAGTCGCGGACTAAGCGTCTTAAAATGGCAGCACGTCCAACCATCTTCGAGTGATCGTTTGAAAGCCGCATGGGCGGGCCATCATCTGGTCGATCACTCCCTGTGGGAGAGTGGGGGACGGTAATCATTGAGGCACTTCATTGATCGCTAATTTTTAATCAAGCCGTCCAGACCAAGGCGGTAAGTTGGAATGGACGAGATGAATTACGACACATATTTCTTTGCCGTGATGGATTTTAGGGTTTTTTTAGAGGTGCGCAAACATCCCCTCTTTGGTGATCGAATCAAGCATTGGTATTAATTTTGGAAGGACCAGGCCCGGGCATGCGTGGAGACGGACCGCTGGCGTGCATGTCTACACCTCTCGGTCCCACAAAGGTTCGATCTAGGCCACTCAATTTGACCAAGCAAAGATGGTGGTCGTGATCGATTTGCGCGAAAATATATTGCCACAAAGGTTTTAAAAGCCGTGTGGCATTCCACCTTTGGGGCGTGCATTTCGGCGCGGGCCCTAGTCTGCATAGGTCGGCCCGGTCACACTTAAAGGTGGGCTCACGGTGATCACGTTGACATCCTTGGGACCTCTTGAGTATATATCTATACGTCCGTTTAAATTTGGCGAAGATGGATGGTCACGATCAATTTATGACGGATGCATGTTACCTCAAACCTAATTAGGGTTTTGAAATGACCATGTCAGCACAATTTTGACCAAGCGGTTTGGCATGTCGTTGGCCTCCTTTGGGGAGATCGATCACGTGGGGACAATGTTGGGCTGACGGTGAACTTATGTGCACCTTCCTGATGGTCTTGAATACAATCTAAGCCATCCAAATAGGCTGGCTAAGTTAGATGGTCGTGATCGATTTAAGACACTAGTAAATTTTCGTGACCCAATTTAGGGTTTGGAAGCATCACGCCTGCCATGGTTTGGGCGAGCGTTTCACTGCTCAATAGTGTTTCCAATCTTACCCCTGATAATACATATAATTATTCACCTAATTAGAGGAAGAGGTTAGATCTGAATACACTACATGTTTTGATAAGGTTCAACCATCCTCGTATTGTTATGATAATGAGGACCGGTGTCGATGAAGAATTTGAAATGTGTAGTCATAATGACGAGGAAATTGTTGCACCAATTGATCCTTATGATTATAATGTTGTTTCTAGTTCAAATCCTAATAATATTGATAATTATTCACCTATTCAAAAGGATGATGATATGACTAGAGACACCATAGTTTTAGATGGTGTAGTATATTATTGTGATTATGAAGTCGAGAATGGCTTAGAGGAAAGAGTTTATCCACGAGACTAGGGTTTTAGAGTCTAACAATTCGGAAACAATAGTCTCTGTTGAGGATTATAGCACTTGTAGAACCACATGATTACAACCTAGAAGAAATAAAAAGACCATTTTCCTAAATCGATAATTTAGAAATGAAGGAAATTGTGACTAGTTTATCCAAGGATATTTGCAACTCTAGGTTTGGGGGTAAATATCATTCTCCCCGTGGTTTACCTTTGACTCTTACAAAGGTCCCTAATTTGGGACTTGACGTTTGTGCCTCTACCATCTTAAGGGACTATCTTCATGCACGTTTCCACGAACCTAGTTATGTCCAAAAGAAACTCGGTTGATAGAAATCCATCCTCACGGTTGATGTGGTTAATCCAGGTCCAAGATACCATAATTGATTTTGTTGTCCCACCAAGATTTTATTTACCAAATGTGGGAGTATCTCATTTCGAAATGTTTTATTATATAGTTTTTAGAACTAAACCTAATTATTTTAGGAAATTAAAATTGTCGACACATCTTCTTAAGAATGACCACCATTATGGTCAACTTTGTAAGTCAAATCTAGTTGACTTTGAGGATTCACAATTGTTCAGGTTATTATTATGTGCTTCTAAGTTTTTATTTGAGTTTTCGAGACTCTACAACGATCCTCCGGATCCCGACTATGAGGAAAATAAGCCAATGAAAATATTTTATCTTGACCCTTTCATAGAGCCTGAACCCGAAACACAACTAGATGTAGTTGTATTAACTAGGAAACTAGATAAGGGTGTGCTTTATTTGTTTATTTTCTTGGCATTCTTTTATTTGTGGTAGCTCTATTCGGTTTTGATGACCCACGTAGGTTCCACTATTGCTATATGATTTTATGTGGTGGATAATTCTACCAACGTCAGTTTGAAGACACTAAATTTAGCGCTTAATGGGAGGCAACCCATACTCTTGTTGTACATTTGTGGAACTTTTTTTCTTGTTCCCCATGGATGGACGCTTCATCCAGGTATCTTTCCAATCTCTTTATCGATGCCTCGTGTTACTTTACTTTTGGTATTGTGCTTTTATTAGAAACATTGAGGACAATGTTAGATTTAAGTGTGGGGGCGGTTAACTTTTTTGGTATTTCCTTTCATATTATGACCGGTTGTTGAGAGGGTAATTGTATTTTCTTGTTTCAAAAATAAAATAAAATAATAATAATATGATGACCAGTTGTTTAACGGGTCTTTCTGTCTAGCTGTTTAGCATACATCTCTCGATCTAGCTGTTTAGCGGATCCGTCTCGCTGTTTAGCAGACATATCTCGGTCTTGCTGTTTAGCGGATCTGTCTAGCTGTTTAGCAGACATCTCTATCCACTGTTTAGTGGATTCGTATCGCTGTTTAGCATACAGTTTTTTATCCAGCTGTTTAGCGGATATTTATTTTCTTTGTTTTGCTCGAGGACTAGCAAAATGTAAGTGTGGGGGAATTTGATAAGCACGTAAATGCGACGATTTTTCACCCATAATTACATTAGCTATGACTCATTTTATCGCTAATAAACTTGTTTTAAGTATTTTGAAGGAAATAAAGCTCGATGGACTAAAATACGGAAATCTGCGGGAAAAATGGAGGAAATGAAGTGATTTATGATTAAATGGGCTAAGCCCGAAAGGAATTACATGGAGAATCATTTTATTAAGTCCAATTGTGTGGATATGGGAGTGTGGTAAGAATTCCACTGAGTGTGTAGAAGTGTGGAAAACATGTGAAAGATATTAATTATGATAAAGCATATCGAAGATATTTTGTTTAATGAAGAAAATATTTTCTCGATGATGTGGAAGTAATGGAATATTTGAAGATTTGGGAAAGAATATTATTCTTTATGGTTGAAAATAATAATTAAGATATTGATTGCGGTATTTGACACATGGCGCATTGATTGGAGGATTTTTATATTGTTTGACATGTGGCATACTTTTATTGGATGATGATGTGGTAGTGGATATGATAAAGGAAAGTGGTTTCATTTGAAAACTATAAATACTGGTTGAAGCAGATGGAATAGGGGGTCAGTGCGAGCAAAAGAGTAGAGTTTCTATTTCATTCTTTTAATTTTCTTTTGTAATAATGGAGTAATTTCTCCATTGGGGTGGAGGAGGAAGCCAATTATGATATGTAAGAACCTCGGGTATTATCTAATAAAATATTATTTTGGTTTAAATTGTTTTATTAATTTCTCTTCTAAAAAGCTTCGTTCTTTAAACCGTTTTGAATAGTCTTCGGCTATTGATATTTTATAAGCGAAGGAAATTATACCATTTTGGTTTACAACAAAAGTTGTATATTTATTTTAATTGCAACATTTTCCGAGACATGAGATTGGTTTCGATACTATCTTGAGTGATGATATGAATATTTTTTTAGAGATGAAATGAGAACTTTACATGATTACTTTGGTGGAATCCAAAACCCTAGTATTCTTTTCTTTACTAGTTTATTTATTTTCTTAATTTTATTAATATTACTTCCTTTATTATTCTTATTTTAATTAGTAATTTAGAGATAACAATTATTTGGTCCCTTTTTGTGGAGCGAACCCGTATTCTCGCATACTATCTCATCGATAAAGCCGTGCACTTGCGGTATTATAATTAAATCTCATCAAGTTTTGGTGCCGCTGCGGGGACTAAAAGTTGTTATTTTTAAATTTATAAATATTAGGATAGTTTATATTTTTTTTTAAAGAAAGATATTCTTAATTGAAATTGAAACCCTAATTATGAATGCAAACGGTGCAATCATTTTTAGAGAAGTTACAAACATCGCATGAAAGGGGAAATTCTTTGAAGGAAATACTAAAGGGAAAAGCATTTGGAGGAGAAGGTAGCACGGCGTTTTAGGTATTGAAGGGCTTGAGCCATCGCGAGTGAATTGTCACACCTTCCAATTTGTCGGCATTGATGAGTTTGCGGTAACCACCCAAGATAACATCTGCCGCGAGATATGGCTCGTCTTCCCTTTCTTTAGGCGAATCGGGTTGAGTGGCTATCTTCTTGAAACGCAATCGCCTTGACTACCACATCTCCAATTTGAAACGGGTTTTGGCGTTGCGCAACCACTTGATTTTGAGCTTGTCATCTTTGGTAGGCAGCTTCAAATTTTCGACAAAGCACTTGAAAGGCCCGGCGTCCCATTCACATCTCTTAATGACGCCCGGGTTGATAAGCGGACCGAGTCCCCATGCAGACGAGAGGAGAAGTGGCCAGGTGCAGAAAGGGTTGTTTAACCAGACTTACTTGTGTTCGGAATCTAAGGATGAACATCGACGGGTTTTCTCCAGGTAATTGAGTTACATTGGTAAGTTGTGGATACGGCAACATGTAATCTTCAAAGTTTGACGGCTTGCTGGAAATTCTTTCGGGTATCGACACCGGCAGAGGGGATGCTCCCAATTTCGCTTTGTTGCCATGTACCCATGAGCGCCCCAGAATCATGTCGTAATTTGAGAGTTCTTTGACAATGTGGAATTTTCCATGTGTTAGAGCATCTCCCACCTTAATTTCAAGGTTAATGTAGCCATATGCGTCTATTGCTTCTCCTTCCAATTTTTTGACCACGATTGGGAACGGGTAGCCTCCTGCTTCGAAATTCCCGCAGCTCTCGGGGTTTTGATGGTAACGATGTTGAAGTCACAGGCCGCGTCGATCAATGTGCTATCAAGCTCGGCGTCCCTCAGATAAACCGTGGTCAGCAGTCCCCGGTTATATTTTCCAGCACTGCTTCCTGAGAGAGCTTGGGATTCCAACGTGGTTTCTTCAATAGGAAAAAGTCGTTTGCCCGACACAACGCGATTAAGGGCTGCAAATATATCTTGACGCCGCGCATTGGAAAAATAAAGAATCTCGCATACATGCTCCATCATGGATTGCACGGTTTTGTGAACGAGTCCCCGGAGAGCATACAACTCTGGCCGGAAGAGGATCTCTGTGATCTCCCTCATTGACCAGTTGAAGTTCCCCTGCCTCCACCTTTTCTTTGAAGACACTTTAATTTATTGCAGTCACTGGTCGGGTGATGGACAAACTTGTAGTAGCGGCAATACTTAGGGTTTGCAATTTCCTCTTCAGTTGGTGGGCGTCGATAGGAGGCGGCTTGATGGCGTCATCTTGGATCCATGCTTCCAAGAGTTCAATTACTTATTTGATTGGGAACGGGAAATCTAAGGTGTTTCCCCCGGCTTCTTGATGTTGTGCAGGAGCCTTAGCCGCGGTCTTTCGTGGTGGAGCCACCTGATGCGTTGGCATTGCGCGTTTGGGTTGTTGTTACATCACTTTGAGCCTTCCTTTTTCCTCTTTCACTTACCACGCTTACAGAGGTGCCATTGTTATATTGCTTGTTGATGAGGCGTCTATTTCCACGAGTTTCGCGTGCGTCTTCAACCTTGACTGGCCTGGTTCTTTCCAACAATGCTGGTGATGTTGTGTCCGACCGTTTAGCAGCCTCATGAAGTTCAGAGAATGTCTGGAATCGCATATTCTCCAGTAAGGCACGGTAGATGGGAACCATGCCATTGATGCAAGAATCCACTAATTGTTTTTCGGTCACATTTGGGTCGTGACAATCCAGCGCTTGAATTCTGAATCTTTTGGCATAATCATTTGGATGTTCATTGTTTCGTTGAAACATCCTTCCTAGGTCCGAGAAGGTAATTTACTCGGACACAAAGAATTACTTCTTGTAGAAAGGCAGTAACCATGTCACTCCGAGTTGGATATGTTGTTTGGTGCAATATTGTTGTACCATGTGTATGCTCTTCCGGTAAGTGACTTGAGAACTCCTTCAAACGGAGAACATGATTGTATTCGTGCTCGCCCAAGGATTCCAAAAATCGAGAGACATGCTCATGCGCATTCTGGTGTCGTCATACGAGAGAAAATTTAGGAGAAGAGTATCCTCTCGGAAGAGGAATTATTTGTACTTGAGGGAGGATACGAGGGTTGATGCGATGTATATCCACGAGAATCGCTTTTGTCTCGGTTTCGAAGAGTCGTTCTAAATCTTCTCGCGTGACAAAATTGGACGATTGATTCCTCTCTGCTTTGGAGCTCTGAGCAGTCTCTTCATCAACAAAGGTGCGCCTGCTGAGTTATCGGCGCCAAGGGAGTATTGAAGGTGTTCCTCATTGGCTCTGGTTGGCGTGATACTTTTGGTAGCCACTCGTTTGTGTCTTGAGGAAAATAAGCACCTCTTTATGAGTCGAAGCCGTGTTTGTCGAGCTCTAGTGAGAACTTCTTGTCTTTCCATCAAATCGGCAATGTTAATATGGGATCGGCTTCCTCTGGCTCCCCCAATTTCTCGTCCCGATGGCGGAGTAGCGGCGGCCCCGTGGTGACGATTGTAGGTATCACACTTGAATGAACGTTGGGGTGGCGGCGGCGCTCTAGCTCTGCGGTGACCGGAGGTTAAACACTGAAGGAACATTTTCCGTGCCGCTAGTGTTGACAGGTGGCGTGTTAATGCCCTTTGGAAGGAGCGTTAATACCGAGAGTAGTTTCGACGTTAGTATTTTCATGGTTTGTTCTTTGATCCGGACTTGAGTTCTACCATCTTGAGATTAGGATTGAAAAATGAAATTGGAAATTGATATTGCAACCCGAGAGATTAATCTCCCAATGTGGTCGCCAATTGTTTGTGGGTGAAAACTATTTCTGGGTTTTGGTAATTTTGGGTGTGTGGATGAGAAACAAATCTAAACCTTAAACGATTACGCACGGGAGTACTTTTGATTCGAGAGATTAATTTGTACAACCACCGGCCTAAACCAAGAAATGGTTGTTCCGAGGCTTGTTTCGGTCACAAAGTAAAGGAGAAGGATTGGTCTTAGGGAGGGAAGCGAAGAAAGTGTTGAGACAAGAATGGTTAATTACGAAGGTGTGGTTGTTTATGACTTGTATCGGAAAGTGGAACGGCTTGCGAGAGAGCTATCGGTTCTTTGGTGATTTCTAGATACTATGTTGTTGCTGACCAAAAACTTGTTGTTTTGTAGTAAATAGGTGAAACCTATTTATACAAGTCATATTGAAACGTACCATGGCCTCGTAGGAAATGGAAACGATTGAGTGGTGGAAGAATAGAGTAACGTGTAACCGTCATGCATTATGCTTCCATGATGAAGTAAGTGAATTAGTTAACACTGTTACTTTTATCACCACTAATTATCCCACTTCATGACACTTTCATATAACGTGTGTATTTCATGCCGCATTTGTAAACCGCCGAGACCAATACCACGATGAGTATCCCCCGGTTTGTGACATATTTGATGTCTCGAGTGTTTTCGTGGAAAACGTGTAGCGAGGTTGCTATGTGTGGCAAGTCAAAGTCAAGAGACTTGCCATAAGAAAATAGCATGTGATGCAATTAGGCTTGCCTTGGCCGGCTACCTAAAATTTTGCCACAAGTCCATCGGTTTGGTGGCGAACTTGAATGGGCGAGATTGCATCTCATGAAGAAGGTAGCCATCGATTATGGCTTCCTTACTGTTGGCGCTGGTAATGTCACGGTGGCGTTTTTGGTGTATTGCGGCATGACCCGGCATATCTCGTGCATGCCAATGGCACGATGGTATAAGTGGCGCTGGCGTAGCCATGACCACTAGTTGGTTGCTTGAGGCCGGCCGCAAGTCCGTCAATTCGGTTGCGAACTTGGATGGCTGGGATTGCATCTCATGAGGAAGGGTAGCCGTTGATTATGGCCACATCTTGTTGTATAGAAAAATAGCGCCATTAGCATAGTGGTGCCTAGCGTAGCCGTGGCAGCTGTTTTGGCATATTGGTGTTAGACCCAAATATGGCTCTGGTAACATTGGACATGTTGCCACATCAATCCCAACGCTCTAAAAAACGTTATTTGGCTTGGTTAGCGTAGCAATTTTTCCCAAATTAGAGTTTGGCATGTCGAAACCCTAATTAGTGCGCGTGGCATGGGCTGCGGCATGGCCGTGGCGTAGTGGTATGGCCATAGCTAGGATTTGGCGCCATGGCCAAAGTTAGGGCTTGGCGGCATGGCCAAGGCTAGGTGCCAAAGTTAGGTCTTGGCGGCGTGGTCAAGGCTAGGGTTTGGCGCCGTGGCAAAGTTAGGGCTTGACGGCGTGGCCAAGGCTAGGGTTTGGCGTCGTTGCCAAAGTTAGGGCTTGGCGGCGTAGCCAAGGCTAGGGCTTGGCTCCGTGGCCAAAGTTAGGGCTTGGCGGCATGGCCAAGGCTAAAGTGGCTCGTGGCATGTTGTTTCGGCAGAACGGCATGTTGGCATGTTCGACGGCAGAACGACATGTTGGCATATTGTTGTGGCAGAGTGGTATGTTGGCATGCCGATTAATATGTTGTTGTGGAAGGCGCGTTTGGCTTGCCAGTTAGTATGGTGGCGCGGCAAGGTGCGTTGGCCTTTTATGTATGGTGGCGAGTTTAGAGTGGTTTGATTGGTCAAGAAAAGGGGCCCGCCAAACACGAGCGGCGACACTTCCGATGTGAGTGTGGCAAGTTTAGAGAGACCTTATTGGTCGAAAAGAGAGGTCCGGCCAAGCATGGGCATGGCTACACTTCTGTGTGAGTGTGGCAACTTTAGAGCGACCTGATTGGTCGAGGGGAAATGGGGCCGGCAAGTATGGGCCCAGCCACAACTTATGTGTGTGTGGCGAGTTTAAGGTGACCTGATTAGTCGAGGGAAATAGGGCCGGTTGGGCATTGGGCGTGGCCAATGGAAAATGGCTCCGGTTTGGCCTAAGGCATGGCCACGCCTCCCTTTGCTGTTGTTCCTATTCTGCGGCTCCTTGTTTTATGATTTTGAGTAGGATTTTGCACCTACTAATCCATGGCGGATTAATCACCTAGTTTGCTTAGGCTTAATTTCGACAAGCAAGGCCTAATATACTACGCAAGGCGCAAAACCCTAACTTTTGCAAATCAGTCAGGGTAATTGATTGAATTCTAAATGTTGACACAGAGCTGTTTTTAAGTTCATTGCCAGAGAGCAGCATGCTTTCTGATTGAATACTTTATGCAAAGACCTTATCCTTGATATTTGGAAATTCATGCTACTCTGCTGCGAGTGAACACGAATTGTCATGCCATATCAACATTAAGGGTTCAGCCGGGGAACATAGCATAGAAAGCATTCAAAGAAACTTATACTAAGTGAATATGGGCAAGGCGTCGAAATTTACTGAACATCTGGGATGGTTGCTACATGCGCCAGTCTGGATAAATTTCATGTAAATATATTGAACGGCTCAATAAATATGCCAATAGAGAGGTTAACACTCATGGATTTGTTTCCTTACAGAGTGACGTCACATCAGATGCAAGGTTTTACGATTTTAACCCTAAGCTAAAAACCACCATCAACACAAAGTTATGGATCTTCAACCACATGTGCTTAATGATCATATCTTTGAACTTTGAAGGTGTTGTAGATTCAAGAAATCAAGAAGCGAGAATAGAATTGAAGCATAATGTTTATATCTTTAAAAATCCATATGTAAAATGGTTTTGTCCTAAACTTGAAAAATGAGATATTTTTTAGATCATTGCTCTACGGTCGAACCCACTTGCATTGATATATCAATTCAGTTTTCAAATTTGGAAACCAAAAACACATTCTCGATGTAGTCTAACGTACTATATTAGGTTTAGGTGGTAGGGTATGAAATCAAAGTTATCCTTGAACACTTTGAAGATTGAAGACTACACGAAGACGTGTAGAGCTTCACTAAAGGTTATTAACGAAAGACTTAATTATTTTAGAACTCTTGTTTATTCCACCTCTCTAGTTATCGAAAAAAAATTGCTACTCTCTGAAACAACTTTTATGATGAGAAATACACACTTGCATATATACTCGAGAAGAATTGAGTCTAAGATGTTTTTTAGAATAAATATTGACCTCAGAAAGGTGTCTATGTTGCGGTGAACGAAAATACAAATTCAACGAGCCAAAAATTACTCAATTTCGTTTCACAAATAAGAAGTATGAGTGAAACATTATGAAAACGCCGAAGGTACAACAACCACACCCAATATTTCGTTTGGAAATCAATAGACAAACTCCAATTTCCTTTAAGAGAATCAACTAGACAGTCGGACTCAATCTAGAAAAAATTATATCAAGAGTTTTTATGTCTCTGTTTCTCAATTCAATCTGCAATCGGCAAATAGAGATTTGTGAGCCCGATTGAATATAAGAGAAGTAACTTGAATGGTACCAAAGACCAATGTTCAAGGATCAATCAATTTCAATCAACAACCAAAGGTTGGATTTACCAATTGATCGATTCAACGCACAACTTTGTGGTATTTCAATTATATAAAAAAATATAATGCGGAAAATAAATGACACGAGACACCGAGAATTTTGTTAACGAGGAAAACCGCAAATGCGGAAAAACCGCGGGACCTAGTCCACTTTGAACACCACATTGTATTAAGCCGCTACGAGACACTAGCCTACTTTGTTAGAGCATTGCTCGGTCGAACTTGCATGCATTGCTATCTCAAGCATGTTTGTCAATGTTAGTGATCAAAACTATAAGTCTTTATTTCTAGCCTATTTATAAATATCTCGGACTAGGATATAAATAGTGTAGTTAAGCTTAGATCTCTCGGCGTTCATCTCTTGAAGATGAAGAACTACTAAGGGAGCTTGTGGAACTTCTTCGACAAAAGGTATGTGGAGACTTGAACTCATCTATCACTTAGAAAATCTATTTCTACTATCTCCTATATTGATATTGATACATAAGTCGTGTTACGATATAGTTTTTCTATACACATTTGAGATTTCGAGCTGAGTATATATCTATTACATATTTCTCGAAATATGTGTTAGTAAGCTTTCGCTTCGACCAAGTTCATCTTATATCATGAGAAAATTGCCGAGTAACATCTTACATGGTTTGTGTGATACAATCATTTGATGTAGGCTTGGAATGTTTCGATAATGATTATTTCAATATCTTGAAAATTGATTTGATGTTAATAGTGTGTGAAAACGGCTATTGTCATTGTAGAAGAATGTTTCGATGATTGAAATAAAGAGTTGAGGATGTAACCATCTTTGGATATAAGCATATATAGTGTGTTCGCACATTAGTGTATAAATCCATAAACCGGGAACCAAGAGTATGCACATGTGTGTATACGAAATTGGTGAAGGAGACAAGATAAGTATGCGTAACTGGCGGAAGTTTTCGAACCAAAAATATCTGCTGAGTTCGGGAATTACAAACTTCTAAACTAGTCACCTACTGGCGGAAGTTTTTGAAACGAACATTTTTGCTGAGTTTGGAAACTTAACAAACTCAAAAAATCTGGTTGCTTAAGTACGCATACTTAAAGTCTGGTTACTTTGTCAAATCGGTCAGTTCATAGACTTAAACATTTAAATCATAAGGAATGCAATCTTTGCAAACCATGGCTATCATGTTCATGATTTATTTAAGTGAATCAAACCGATTTGGTTTTCATTGTGTTTTCAATACAATTGAAAAACTATTTAACTAGTTTCATTTGAGTCATTTGAACTAGTTATGGTTAAGATGAATAAGGCTGATATGAGAGTAATCATATGGATAACCTCGGTTAACTATTTGATAACCAACATGGTGTACACGTTTAGGTACGGTTACATAAACCTAAATGAGGGTACATTTTATTTGTGTATAACAATCTAAGTTCGATCTAATGGTTGAAAGATATTAGCTTGGTTGAATCAGGTTTTTCATCTAACGGTGAATATTGAATGCTTTGTTACCAAGGTAACTTAGATTGCAAACCCTGATTTGAAACTATATAAATGAGAACTCTAACAACGGAAACCTAATCCCCACACCTCCTGTGTATTACTAGTTGCTTAACTAGAGTCGATTCTCCTTTAACCTTAGGTTTCTTCTCGAGACCCTGTAGGTTAACGACTTGAAGACTTCATTGGGATTGTGAAGACAGATCCAACTATTATCTTTGTAGTTGCGTGATCTGATATTGTTGTTTCTATCATGTTGAGTGCAATTGAAATAATTGGCTCGAGATTTTATATCTCCGATAGGCAAGATAGAAATTTAATCACAAACAAACTTCGTCTCATCGTTTGTGATTCTACAATAACTTGTTTCGCTAGTCGATTAAGTTTATTGTGAGGTGATTGATAATTCTAGGTTGTTCTTCGGGAATATAAGTCCAGGTTATCAATTGGTTCTTGTTCACCTTGATTTATCAATAGATGGAACAAAACTCTTGGGTATTTCTGTGGGAGACAGATTTATTCAATCCTATATACTTTTCTGTGTGAGAAATATTCGTCTATCAAGTTTTCGACTTTGGGTCGTAGCAACTCTTAGTTGTGGGTGAGATCAGCTAAGAGAATCAAGTGCGTAGTATCCTGTTGGGATCGAGAGACGTAAGGAGTGCAACCGTACCTTGAATCGGTGTGAGATTTATTAGGGTTCAACTACAGTCCCGAGTCGAAGTTAATTAGTAGTAGGCTAGTGTCTATAGCGGCTTAATTCGGTGTGGTGTTCAATCTGGACTAGGTCCTGGGTTTTCCTACATTTGCGGTTTCCTCGTTAACAAAATTACTGGTGTCTGTGTTATTTCTTTTCCGCTTTATATTTTGTTATATAATTGAAATATCGCAGTTGTGCGTTAAGATCAATCAATTAGAATATCCAACCTTGGGTTGTTGATTTACATTGATTAACACTTGAACATTGGTCTTTGGTATCGTTCAAGTTACTCCTCTAAATCAATCAGGCTCGTAGATTTCTATTTGCTGATTGCGAATTGAATTAAGAGTTGGAGATATTAAACTCTTTGATATACTTTATTCTAGATTGAGTCTAATTGTCTAGTTGATTCTCTAGAAAGTGTATTGGAGTAAGTCCTCTCAGATTGCCAAATGAATTGTTGGGTGTGGTTGTTAGACCCCCGTTGTTTCAATTGGTATCAGAGCAGGCAAACACATTAAAGACCTCATAAGTCTGTATTTGTAGCGATCTGATATGGACAAAGGTGCTATCTCTATAAACGTACCACCAGTTTTTGATGGATCTAATTACTTGTGGTGGAAAATCGCTATGCGTGCCTTTCTTCAAGCGCATGATTTTCAATCATGGGTTTATGTAGTTAATGGCTATGATGCTCCTGGTTTGGCAGTAGGGAATGCAACCGTTCCAAAGAACATTGGTGAATACAATGCTGCTGAGATACTTGCTACAAAGAAAAACTCCTACGGTTTGAATGCCATCATACATGCTATTACCCAGATCTTCAGCACCATGTGACTACGTGCACTCCGTCTAAAGATGCGTGGGATATCTCAAAAACCGTATTCGAAGAAAATACCAGTGAAAAGAAAGCTAGGCTTCAAAACCTTAATTCCGATTGGGAAAACCTTCGTATGGCGAGATGAAGATTCATTTGATGATTTTAATCACAAAGTGTATGAAATTGTTAATACATCTTTTGCATTGGGTAAGACTATTCCTGAAAAGGACATTGTGATGAAAATTCTCAGATCGCTGCCATCTAGATATGACTCTAAGATGCATGCCATCGTTGAAGGAAGTAACCTTGATGCTCTTTCCAGAAACACGTAGGTTGGAAAGCTAAGGATCTTTGATCATGAGCATACATCCAAAATCGGAAAGGATGTTGCCTTCAAAGCACAAAAGAACACTAAATTACTTGATAAAAGTAAAAGTGTTTATGTCTCTGAGGATGATCTTTCTGAGGCTGATTCATCAGATAAAGATCTTGAAAAATCAGTCTCTATGATCACAAGACAATTTAGGGATCTTCTGTTGAAGAGAAGTAAACGGTTTTCCAGAGACAAACCTAGGTCGTCAGTTAAACCTCACAATCGCATTCCTCCTAAAAACAGGGGTGCTGACGAGGCTGATGACGAGGATATGTCACAGTGCTTTAAGTGTAAAGGTTTTGGTCATTTTGCAAATGAGTGTCCGAACCGTAGAAAATATACTGGAAACAAAGGTCTTGCTGCAACTCTTGATGAAATGTCTGATCACTATGATTCCAATGAAGACGAAAAATCAAGTGTTGCACTTCTTTATGAAGATAACGATTTTTATAACTGTAGCAATACATACATCAATATTGATATTCTTCCAAAAAGAAACTCAACCAATCTGGAAGAAGAAATTAACCTTTCTGTCGGAAACTCTCTGTCTGGTTTTTCAGGTTCCATTATGCGCCTAGCAGCTTGCACATCCCGGGCGTCTGAATCAGCGTATCTATTGACACGCTCTTATTGTTCACTCAATGGTCATGAACTTTCAAAGTGTTTCAAGTATAAACACAATATGAGACATGTCAAGATACTTCAACGAATAGCAAATCGCTAGCAAACAATCTCAACGTTATTCAAAAAAACGCTGAGGTATGTAAGATTTTACCCTCTTCAAAGAAGTTGGTTTCCAAAGATAGGTCAAGACCACTAGAGAAAAGAGTATGGTTTAAACATTTTGATAGACAGGGATCTATGAATTCCCTTTAAAACGGTCATGGTGGACAAATTGTTGTTCACCACAGCACAACTTGATTGTGTTGTTTTGGTGCATCTTGTTTCATGTGCCTGATTAAAAGAGACAAGATTGTGCACACCTCAGGCTTAAAAATATAAGGAAAAAAAAACACTTTTTTTTTTGGTTTTCTTAGATTTGTTGTATGATTTTGAATTCTTTCATATCTAATTGATATTGGAAGGAACCTCCTGTTTATCAAAAGAGGGTTATTCTCGACAATTCTATTCTCTTTAGGGTTGTGAATTATGTGTACGTGAACCTGTACTGTTTAAGGTTCCGTGACCCTACATTCCTTTTTCCTTCTCTGAAACTCTTTTCATCTTAAGACTGCCTGTTGAGTTTATATTGTGATTTCCTCTCACAAACCCATACACGTATGGAGACTCCAAGCATCATGTGTTCGTATGGAAAAGATGTTAATATGATTGTTAAGCCATCAATCATGAAGGATTGCCTCCAACTTTGAAAAGAAGAAGAAGGAATGTGAGGAATCCAAGAGTTGTTCCTTCAAATTATCGAAGTTTTCGATGTTCTTGAAGAATTGAAGGAAGCAAGGAAGGAGATTAAACAAATAAAGGCTTTTTTATGAGAACTCTCGAAATTCGAGGGGCCCTAGTTCGACATCATCGGCCTAGAAGGTTTGTTGGAATTGACTCATTTCTCCATGAACCCTATGTACCAATGGTCAAGTTTAGGACAAGGAGTTCGGGGACGATAAAGAATTCTTCGAGGTCTCAATGTCTAGTAAATCTTCTTTAGAGAATTTTTTTCTTATTTTTAGAAGAATAACTAGGGTTTGGAATAGCCATTAATGTGAGTACACATAGCTATGTCCAACGATTTTCATCTTCATGTTTTTAGATTTATTTATTTAAATTCTAAGTTTTTGGATGATGAGTTTTGCAATTTTAATATTTATGATTTTATATATTGCAAATTGTTATGGGATATGTTGTTTACGTCCGTGAACCTGTGACTGTCACTTGTTCAAAAGTTATCTCTATTATGTCGGTATGAATGTATTAATGGAAGATAGAATGAACTTTTGACATTAAAAAAGTTAAAGCCTTTTATGTCATTATTTAATGGAAGAAAGGATAAAACTTTTTTTTACAAGGATTAAGCCTATTGTATGTCATTGTGCAAATAGTGATGGAAAATAGGATGAATCCTTGTCTATTCCATAGTATTTGGTCGATCTCCGATCCACATTTTTGTGCATATATTGTGTTGCTCCGTAAGGCTTCTTGTATTGAGCATAAACGATTGAGTTGATCATTCTCTTGTGATTAACTTAGTTGTTGCTCCGGAAGGTTCCTTATGTTTGAGCATGACCAACTAAATTAATCATTCTCTTTTGGTTATTTTAGTTGTTGCTCAAAATAAGTTCTCTTATGTCGAGCATGATCAATTGAATTGATCACTTTTTGTGGTTAATTTGGTTGTGTATTTCAATTAAATTAAATGTGGGTTTTCTTGTATTTAATTTGATCGTATTTTTCGGTTGAACTAACCATGGTTTTACATTGTGGTTATTTCAATTGAATATTTTGGATTCAAATTCATGATTTTTCATGAGATTTGATTTTGTCCAAAAGAAATCCTTCATTTCTTGTGAAAGTAAGGTCGCCTTTGTTGTTCCTTCGGGGATGACATTTTATGGGGGAGAGTTCACATTGAACTTGTGCTTAATTGCCAAATCTTTGTGGGGAGTGCGGCTGTGGAATATTAGGGGTTATCTTGTATCTTTATTAACTCCTTGACGAATGTGATAGACATATTTTTGTGTCTGATTTGTCCTCAGTGTCTCTATTGTTAGTCTCGATTTTTGTACTAATTTTGGTGTTTTGTGTGTTTGTAGGTATTTTTGGGAAATAAACATTTTTTTGAAAATTCGGCTTGAAAAATTACCCGGGGAACCTCCGGGGGACTTTTGCTAAGCGGACTCCAAGTTTGGATAAGGGGCACCCATGGCTATGTATAGCCCAAATTCATTTTCAGCACCCACGGCTATGTGTAGCCCAAATTCATCTTTAGCACCCATCTTCCTTGTTTGAATTTTGGTTTTGGCGGGAAAATATTGGCAGATTTTTAGTTCGTCATTTGGAGGTGTTATAGTGTGATTCAATGGCTAAAATTTCATGGGCGTACTTGATTTATCATAACAGGATAGGTTTGGGTCTCTGGGTCGATTGAATTTGGCTAGTTAAATCGTGTTAAATAAAACAGGGGTGTGTATATTCCCGTGAAATATTCTCGGGATTTCTTGTTGTTTTGGAAAGATTTGATATGTCTGCAGCGTGTTGAATCAATCCTACAGCGTGTACGATCATGTTTGGAGTGTTCTTTGCATCATTTCAAATACGTGAAAAGTTAATTCAGGGAAGAAAATAATCCCGAGAATATTTTCCTTCATTGTCGAGTAATGGAGAATTATATGGAGTTATGAGGGGAGATTTGGTCGCTGTCAAGCATAAAAAGGGTTCCTGAGGTCAGAGAAAGAGGAAAGGAGAGTTGGGAAGAGAAGAGAGAGCTTCAAAGAGGAGATTGATCGAGTTGCAGAGAATATTTTTTTGCTCCTGTGGAAGACGAAGAACAGACAGCCAAAAACCGTCGTTCTTCAATAGTGTCAACGACAGAGCCTTTAGGGTCGTACCACTACAGAGCTAGTGACGCATATTTGTTATCGTTCTTTGTAATGATGTTTTGCAACATTTATAAACGTTGCAAACACCCGATTTTAATCATTTTCTCTCCATTTCATCTTTGTAAACAATTTTTGAGCATGAATCAATACTTTGAGAAAGTTTACACAATGATGGGCTAAACCCAATCCTTGGGGCGATGGAGGAAGCTATCTTTCCAATGAAAAAGTGGTAATTCTTAATTATTTAATTTGTGCAATTTTTAATTATGATTATTTGCCTAGATTGAAAATAGATTTTATGATTTTTGTTAAACAATTGTATTTTCTATTGATGGAATATGCTTAGCATAGGGTTTTGATATCCCATGCTTTGGATTAACATTTGTTGTTTCTAAAAAATCTACTTTTGCAATAGTTGAGAATCAAATTGAACGTGTGAAATTGCATGATTGTAATTAGTATCACTTTGGAATTGGTAAATAGCGGAATCCTAGCCCCAGCCTCTCCATAATTTCCCAACAACTTTTTAATTGAGCTTGTTATTTTTATTTACAAAAATTAAGTCTAAAAAATCTGCTTTCACAAGTCTTGAACGAACCTATTACTACAACATCATTGAAAATAACCATCAGAATGCATTTAGCTTCGGCTTTATGATTGCATCTAAATAAGTTGGTATGGTATTCTCTTTTAGTCATGAAGTATCTCCGAGGAAATTTCATGAGGATCCCACTAGTTTTCGTACCTTTGCCAATTTTTATTGACAAAAAGGGGGAGAATTAATGTGTAGTTCACACTACAAATACATATGGTTTACAGATCATTAATATATACTCTTCAAAAGAGGGTTTGCAATCAATGTTACCTTGGTGACAAATCATTCAATATTCACCGTTAGATGAAAACCTTATTAGATTCATGCTAATATCTTTCAACCGTTAGATCGAACTTAGCTTGTTATACACAAATGAAATGTACCTTCATTTAGGTTTAAGTAACCGTACCTAAACGTGTACACCATGTTGGGTCAACAGTAGTTAACCGAGGTTAGCTATATGAACACTCTCATATCAACCTTATTCATCTTAACCATAACTAGTTCAAATGACTCAAATGAAACTAGTTAAAGAGTTGTTCAATTGCTATATTCTCATAGAAGTATACAAGAACACAGTTGAAGCAAAATCGGTTTGATTCACTCGAATCAATTCATGAACATTATAGCCACGGTTTGCAAAGAATGCATTCCTTAATATATTAATGTATTAGTTCATGTCACATCTGATTTTAGAACTTTAACCACTCAAGTATGCAAACATGTACGCATACTTAAGTAGCCGGTCTGAGTTTGGGTTTGCCAGTATGCGAACGTGTACGCATACCTTAGTACACTTCCAAAACCCACCAGAAATTCCCGGACCTATACCTTATGAAAGTATGCGTACTGGTATGTGTACTTGTTACACGGAATTTCACAACTGCAAGTACGCATACGGGTATACTATGGTTCCGGTCATGGATCACATACATGCAAGAATGCATACTATGTTCATAATCCAATACGTCTAAAATCTATTTCAATCATTGAAACTTTCTTAGAGGATGACAATAGTCGTTTTCACACACTATTAGCATCAAAGCAATTTTCAAGTTATTGAAATAATCATAATGAAATATTCCAAGTCTACACCAAATGATTGTATCACACAAACCATGTAAGATGTTACTCGGTGATTTTCACATGATCATCTTTTGACTTTCATCAAGAATATAAGAATAACTTGGTTGAAGCGAAAACTTACCAATACATATTTCGAGAAATATGTAAGCGAGTTAAACTCAGCTCTAAATCTCAAATGTGCATAATCGACAACTATATAGTAATACGACTTTTGTCTCAGCAATTTCCGTGGTCCAAGAAAACGGATGCGCGTATAGGAGATATAGTAGAAATAGACTTTCCAAGTAATAGATGAGTTTTCGTCTTCACATACCTTTTGTTGATGAATATCCACAAGCTCTCCTTAGTAGTTCTTCATCATCAATTGATGAACACCGTGAAGTCTAATGCTCAACTACACAATCTATCCTAGTCCGATACATCACTATAAGTAGATTAGAAATCAAGACTTATAGTTTTGATCACTAACATTGAAAAACAAGCTTGAGATATCAACGCTTGCGAGTTCGACCGAAAGCAGTGCTCTAACACATTGTAGCTGAAAAAATGTGGGTAAAAGTTGATCTCGGGATTTACGAGAGAGAAAGGTTCATGAACTTTTCTTTTTCAACGGTTTGCGAACTAAAAACCACGTCTCGCAAACCAACCCTCAAAAACGTGATTAATTAGTCAAGTTTTTTATGTTCCATCTCCTAGGAAAGGCGGCTACTCTTTCGCACATGATATATAGCCATACTTGGGTAGTTCCTAAACCCCGTGATGCTTTTTGTTCATTTCTAAATTAATTTGTAACTAATCTTATTAGGAAACAATTAAAAAATACAATTTATGCTAGTAGTTATTTAATTACTAATTTTCTAAGCTAATATTGTAAAACTTAGGAAAGACTCTCAACGCAAGGAAAGATTCTAACTTAGAAAACAAACTTGTTCTAGGAAACATTTCTTGGGATCAAAGTAATTTGCGAACAAGGAAACTAGTTCGGAACTTCCACTAAATGCAAGCAGCCTAGCCTTGGCCAATTCGATATATAAAGAGGAGTCATGTAGCCACAAAAACTATCCCTTGGAAAATAGTGTATGTGCTGCAAATTAGTTTCCCACCTATTATGTTCTTCAAGAACAAAGTGAGATTTTCAATATTTTATTGTGGGAATCGTAAAGCACGGAGTTAGTTATCTTCTTCTTTGATAGTTACGAAACCTTGATCTAGGTGATTATAATAATCATTGTCTATTCTAAGGCCCTTCATTTATGTTACAAGGTCATTTAAGGATTATTTATCATAAACCTTATATTTAATAAATTTTAATTTAAAAACTTATTCAAGATATCTCTAGAATATTTTCTCATTAATCTTGGTAGGTAGTTTTGATTAGAGTACGAATATTGTAAACCCTAACTATTGAGGAGTATCTTCCAAACAGAGAATTGGTGTTTTGCTATAAGATTTAAAAGAGTAACTTCTAAAGAGAGTTGGTGTTCGGTAGGAGTTTTACAGTGTACTTGAATACAATTGAAGCAGAGATTTTGTGGGGATACTTTGTCTCTATTACTACTAGTTTGAAGTTTGATTGTAGGTAAGAGATGTAACAACTTATAACAATGCATGTTCAGTCTCGACTAGGTCACGAGGTTCTTCGGTAAGATTGTAGTTTCCGTATTAGCAAAATCTTGGTATGTTTTATTTACTCTTATTTCATTGTTATAAATTATTTATATAGTGAAAGCAAATAAGTACGATACAACCTTGTAGAATTCGATTCTGAAAAATATAAAAAACAAGACTTATTTGTATTGGAATTGATTTTGAAAGAGATCATACTAGGTTGTCTGATAGACACATTTTTGTGTCTCGAATTGTCCTCATTGTCTCTATTGTTAGTCTCAATTTTTGTACTAATTTTGGTGTTTTTATGTGTGTAGGTGTTTTTGGAGAAATACACTTGTGTGGAAAAAAATTGCTCAAAAAGTGTTATTTGGACCCCCGGGAGAAAAGTGATAAAGGCACCCTCATTTTGGATAAGGGCACCCCCAGGGAGCCAGCTGCTATTCGCACCCCCGGATTGGTTAGGGGGACACCACCTTCTTCATTCAAATATCAAAAATTGGCGGGAAAACTGTGTTCATCAATGACAGACTCTGGGTTGGATTTTTTGGACGTGTTAGAAGGAGATTCAATGGCTGATATTGATTGGGATGACTTGTTAGAGCCTAATGGGTGGGTATAAGCCTTTTGTTCGATTAGTTTTGGCTGGATAATCCTAGAGAAAAAATCAGGGCACACATACGACGGAAGGGATATTCACGGGATTACACGATTGTTGCTCGTGTTTGGATAGAGCCTGGTCGCTGAAGGAGCGTGAAATAGTTGAATAAGGAAGGTTGGATTGATACAGACGCGTGCTGCTACAAAAAAAGAGAAAGAATATATCCCGAGAATAATTTTATTTACTGCCGAGCTTTGGAAAGATTTTCCGGAGTAATGAGGGGATATTCTTGGCCCTATCGAGTATATAAAGTGTGTTTGGGTGCCATAGAGAGGGAATGGAGAGTTTGGGGCGAGTTTGGAACATCACAGAGAAGAGAAAATCAAGTTGCAGAGAGAAGTTTCTGCTGCTGCAGAACTGAAGAACACGAAGAACATACGGCCAAAGACCGTCGTTCTTCAACAGTGTCAACGACAGAGCACTGTGGGTCGTAGTTCGAGGCGATCTTAAATCAACAAGAACAACGACAGGGAAGGTTTTATCGTTCTTTGCAACACTCGGTTTGTAACACTTATAACTGTTACAAATCCGGTTTTTATTTGATATCTCTCCTTTACATCATTTGTAAGCACCTTTGAGCAATAAAATCATATTTTGAGCGTGTTTCCAATATGCGGAGCTAGAACCCATCACTGGGACAACGAAGGAAGCAACTTTTCATGATTGTGGTAAATGAATTAATTCTTTATATGACTTTTTGCATAGATTTAATTGTTTTATGATTTCTATTAATTATCTGTTATTTTGTCTGATGTCGCATGCTTAGTTTAAATTACTTTTGATGCGTCATGCTTACGACTTACAGATAATGTTTTATGAAATCTATTTTTGGCAAGGAATTAGAGTCACAACTTCTTTTGTTTGAGCTATATTGTCTAGAGTTAATGACTGAACCACAAGAATATGAAAAGTAGTGAAATCCTGCGTCCTAGTGACTCTTCATCCTGTGATAATATTTGTATATATTTTTCTTTTGTTTTCTTTTATTAATTCTTAAAATCAATCTCATCAAGTCCGAGTGAACGACAACCCTTCTTACTACAACATCATTGAAAATAACTTCTTACTACAACATCATTGAAAATAACCATCAATTTTTGGCGCTTTTTTTTGGTGGAAGTGGAGGATGATTGTGAAGAGAGAATTGTTCTTAAGAGGTTGAAAAATTTGATTTTTTTTCTTTGCCGACGCGGACTTGTGTATAGATTTGTTTTTAGGTTTTATTTTTATTAATTTTGTTCCTTTTTACGCGTTTTGGTTTTTTTTCTTTTTTCTTTCAGACTTGGTGCGGAGCTTATATAAAAGAGAAAGTGTTGAAAAGTAAAGTGAAGCCAAAGAAAGAAAGAAGAGAGAAAATCCAAAGGAGTAAAGAAGAAAATTTTGTATATAGTGTAATTTTATTTATTTATTTATTTTTAGAAACTGTAATTATGTAATTATTTTTGTAATTTTTATTCTTATTTTTGGACTTTAAATTTTGGACTTTTGGACATTATTTTTTAAAAACCCTAAGGAAGGGTTATTTAAATATAAACTGCACAGGGAAGGACGACGATTACGATATCGTCTCGGCCCCTCGGGTTCGTACATGACATAGGAGTCGTGGCCCGAGTCGACTTCAACGGTTCATCCCCAGTCTGGAACGGGAGGTAAGAATTCTAAACACCCGCAAATCCCATGTCAGCGGGTTTACTGGATGATTTCGCGTGAATATATGTCTAGGAACTGAATCCGGCTGCTTTAATTTCCTAGTAAAGGGCAAGGACTGGCCATACAAGATAAAAGTTCGGATTTCATCACCGTTCTCTTCTTGCCCGCCTTAGGAAAACGAAACCAAACACGAACCTATAAGCTTTAAAATTTGGAATAGAACGAGACCGATAGGGTAACGAGCTTAATAGGAAAGTCATTCGAAAAATATTGGTTACTCTTTTAGCATACTTCGAAGTTCATGATGGTTTTACGTGAAGTTGAATGCGTGACTGCGCCGCCTTGTAATAGCGGTGAGGCATTGGGTATCAAAGCTCCACGGAGCTTCCCTCGCCTTGATTCAACTTACTTTGACTCGGATTGATCCGAGAGGGTTTGCTCGGTTGTAACGAATTCCCTTTCGAAGGATTAGAAGCTAGTCTAGAAACAATCTAAGTGGAGCCATCATGCTTTTTGTTTGCTAGAAATCAGTAGGTTTGTTGTGGTCGAGTCAGCCTTGTTTGTGTTTGTGTAGAATTCCCTTGCAGTTAGGATGTCAAACTGGTATTATAACTGCCAATACAATGATTATCCGACTGAGTTTCAAAATGGACGTTACTACTTTGACCATAGTGTGAATAGTGGTTGGGAACATCAACCTTTTCAAGGTTATGGCTCATACCATGATGTGCCCAATTACTATCCACACACGCACGGGTCATACGAGCAAAATTCTTATGTTTCTCCTTTAGAAGAGTCTCTCAGGAAATTAGAGGAGACGACACGTAAGTTAGCTAAGATGAATAACTTATTTTATGACGAAAGAAAACTTTCTTTGGAAGAGACCCTTGAGAGGATAGCTGAGTCGACACATAGACTTGAGTTAGAGACGAACGAAAGTATTGCTCGAAATAACTGGAATTGCCAATATAGTGTATCCAATAATACCCTTGAGAATGAAGATAGTTATTCGCATAATCAAGATGACGAGGTTAGAATTGGTAACAATACTTGTTTAGATGAGGTTCAATCTTTTTCATGTTATTATAGTGATGATCATGATGTGGAAAGTGTTGGTGAAGAATATGAAGATTTTAGGCATAGTGATCAGGAATTTGTTTCTCCAATTGAGCTTTATAATGATAGTAATATTTCTGGTTTAAATCCAAATAATTTTAATAATTATTCACCTATTCAAAAGGATGAGGATTTGACTAGAAGTATCTCCGTTTTAGACGATGTAGAATTTCCTAGTTACAAAGCCGATAATGGTTTAGAGGAATGGGTTTATCCTGAGAATACTGTTTTAGAGTCCAAGGATTTAGAAACAATAGTCTTAGACGAAGAAGATGAACTCATAGAGCTTTTAAATATGAGTGAGGATGCATCACCTGAGTATAACCTAGAAGAAGCAATTGACCATTTTCAGGATTCCGATGATCTAGAAATTAGGGAAATTGTAGCTAGTCTATCTAGAGACACCCAAAACTCTAAGTTTGGGGGTGATTATCATTCTCCTTGTGCCTTACCTTTAGCTCTTACAGAGATCCCTCACTTGGGACTTGACATATGTGCCTCAACCATTTTACAAGATTATCTTCATACACGTTTTCCTGAACCTAGTTGTGTCCATAAAGAAGTTCAGTTGTTAGAAACCCATCCTCTGGTTGATGTGGTTAACCCAGGCTGTGATACCACGATTGACTTTGTTTTCCCACCAAAAACCTTCCTTCCAATTGTGGGAACATATAAGTTTCAGATGTGTCAATTATTAAGTTTTAAGACTAAACCTAATTACTTTAGGATATTAGGGTTGACACATTTGCTTAAGGAAGACCACCAATCTTATTGTGGTCAGCTGTGTAAGTCAAAACTGATTGACTTAGAGGATCCTCAATTATTCAGGTTATTATTATGTGCTTCTAAGTTTTTATTTGAGTTTTTCCAGACTCTAGAACCTGAACATTCGGATCTAACTCATGAAGAAACGCAACCCATGAAAATATGTTATCTAGACCCTTTTATAGAGCCTGAACCCGAACCACAACTAGATGTAGTTGTCTTAAACAAAACAATATATAAGGGTGTGTTGGATATCTTCCTGGTCTGTGGCAGTTTCCTCTTCTTGTGGTTAGCACTTTTTGATCCAGATGACCCGCAGTTATTCCGGCTGCTGCTTTATGATTCTTCGAGGTGACTAATCTCTTCCAATGTCTGGTTGAAGACTTTAAACTTAGCACTTCTTGGGAGGTAACCCAATATTCATGCGACACGGTAATATCTTTCCTTATCTCTTTTCTTCAAGTGGTAACGGTTTCTCCTTGTTCATGTTTTTAATTTCATCTTGAGAACATTGAGGACAATGTTAGATTTAAGTTTGGGGGTATGAGAGAAACTTTTTAGTTGCGATAAATAAAACTCCGAGCCTAGAAATTTATGTTTATTAAGGATGGCACTAACCAATCTAAGTGGATGGAAGCATCTTGGTTATAGGAGTTGAGGAACCAATATGATTAGATGGAAACATCTAGAAGAGTCTATTCATAAAAGCACGAGCTCGGGTGTTAGAAAAGAAAACATGGTAGTTTCGCCATATCCTCGTGATGGAAACATTGAAAGAATCCTGATCACTTCTTTTTATTTTTGTTTTTACCATTGCTAGGGTGAAATAGAGTGACTGAGATACAAAAAAAAAAAAAAAAAAAATTGAGACCAGTCCACTAGACCAACCTTATAAATACAATAAAGTCGACCACCGGTACCCTTGTATATGCCAGTGAGTTGACCTAGAGTTAGGATTATCAACCACTTTGGTTCCCTTGTATATGCCGGTGTGTTGATATTAGTCCGAACCGAGTATCTCGATCCATTAGGATAGGTTCACCTTAGTCAACATCATCCACGTTTTCTCTACATCCATCTTCTTAAGCTATCCATGTGATTGGTTGACTCCGGTTTATGATGTCCAGAAACTATCTGAGTATAGCTCAGTCACTTTATATGAATCTTAGTATGCTTGAGTGCAAACTCATGTACATCAATTGGAATTTCGCATCAGGGTACTTCCTCCTGTAGTCAATAAGTATGCCAACCAAGGAGATTCTTTAGTGCCTTCCAAGGTTCTGTGTAGATAGCTAGGGTCTGGAGTAAAGGTTTTGTGGGTACACCTCTGGTAAACCCTCCGGAGACAACACTCAGCCACTAGGGCCACCTAGGGGTTCAAATGATTTATATTTTCTAGAATAAATTTGCTCGAGGACTAGCAAATAATAAGTTTGGGGGTATTTGATAGACACATTTTTGTGTCTCAATTGTCCTCATTGTCTCTATTGTTAGTCTCAATTTTTGTACTAATTTTGGTGTTTTTATGTGTGTAGGTGTTTTTGGAGAAATACACTTGTGTGGAAAAAATTGCTCAAAAAGTGTTATTTGGACCCCAGGGAGAAAAGTGATAAAGGCACCCTCATTTTGGATAAGGGCACCCCGAGGGAGCCAGTGCTATTCGCACCCCGGATTGGTTAGGGGACACCACCTTCTTCATTCAAATATCAAAAATTGGCGGAAACCTGTGTTCATCAATGGCGGACTGCGGGTTGGATTTTTGGACGTGTTAGAAGGAGATTCAATAGGCGATATTGATTGGGATGACTTGTTAGAGCCTAACGGGGCTGGTATAGGCCTTTTGTTCGATTAGTTTTGGCTGGATAATCCTAGAGAAAAACCGGGGCACACATACGACGGAAGGGATATTCACGGGATTACACGATTGCTGCTCGTGTTTGGATAGAGCCTGGTCGCTGAAGGAGCGTGAAATAGTTGAATAAGGAAGGTTGGATTAATACAGACGCGTGCCGCTACAAAAAAAGAGAAAGAATATATCCCGAGAATAATTTTATTTACTGCCGAGCTTTGGAAAGATTTTCCGGAGTAATGAGGGGATATTCTTGGCCTGTCGAGTATATAAAGTGTGTTTGGGTGCCATAGAGAGGGAATGGAGAGTTTGGGGCGAGTTTGGAACATCACAGAGAAGAGAAAATCAAGTTGCAGAGAGAAGTTTCTGCTGCTGCAGAACTGAAGAACACGAAGAACAGACGGCCAAAGACCGTCGTTCTTCAACAATGTCAACGACAGAGCACGTGGGTCGTAGTTCGAGGCAGATCTTAAATCAACGAATAACAACGACAGGAAGGTTTTATCGTTCTTTGCAACATTTCGGTTTGTAACACTTATAAGCATTACAAATCCGGTTTTATTTGATATCTCTCCTTTACATCATTTGTAAGCACCTTTGAGCAATAAAATCATATTTTGAGCGTGTTTCCAATATGCGGAGCTAGAACCCATCAACCGGGACAACGGAGGAAGCAACTTTTCATGATTGTGGTAAATGAATTAATTCTTTATATGACTTTTTGCATAGATTTAATTGTTTTATGATTTCTATTAATTATCATTATTTTGTCCGATGTCGCATGCTTAGTTTAAATTACTTTTGATGCGTCATGCTTACGACTTACAGATAATGTTTTATGAAATCTATTTTTGGCAAGGAATTAGAGTCACAACTTCTTTTGTTTGAGCTATATTGTCTAGAGTTAATGACTGAACCACAAGAATATGAAAAGTAGTGAAATCCTGCGTCCTAGTGACTCTTCATCCCGTGACAATATTTGTATATATTTTTCTTTTATTTTCTTTTATTAATTCTTAAAATCAATCTCATCAAGTCCGAGTGAACGACAACCCTTCTTACTACAACATCATTGAAAATAACCATCATTGTCCTTGGATATTGATTTTTAAAATCGTCCAAGATATTCGTCATAGACGTTCATGAACGAAAAAGTTGGTGGTGTACGGATACCCTCTCCTTTTCACTAATGAACAATTGTTTTGTTTATATCTAGTTGTCACAGTCTTATTCATTAAAAACATAACATGCGAAGTTTGTTTACATGGATTTAGTATCATTCTGAAATCTATTTTGGAACTGGATTTGAGTTCTTTTATGAATCCTTGTTGGAATACGAAACCTAATTCGAGTTCAAGCTAGTTTTTAAGCATGTCTACAAAATTTCTCTCTAACATGTTTTAAAAGCACGAATTCAGTGTTATCCCAAAAATCTCTAAAGTATAGAAAACTATACTTTCGTATCTCAATACAATAAGCTGTATAATACAACTAATGTATATCATTCAACTGATACTCATAGATAATGATCAAGTCAAGAAGAATCTATCCCAAATTCGGTTCCAAAATCGATTCTAATTTGTATATACGAATGGTATGTTTTTGCTCTCTTAATTGACATATTTCGATGTTTTCTTTTTCCTTAAAAAGGAAAGGTTAAATTAATAAACATAAAAATAAGTCTAGAATACAAAACAACTTGGACAAGTTAGGCAAGATAAAGAGTGGTCAGGATTTATCTAGGGAAAAGATAAATCTATGATTGTGGTTTGTTCAACTTAAAAACATTATAAATATTTTATTAATTAGTATCTCATTAATTTCTCATAATGTTTCATTATAAATGTTCTCTTAATTAATATAATAATGAATATATATTTCAATTAATAAATAATTTTAATAAAAATTATATCAATAGATATTAGTGGTGGTAATGAAAGAAGTAGTGGCTGGTAGAAGTGTTCGCGGGTGCTAGTGAGTGGTGGAGGCAACAATATTGGTGGTGGTGGAAGAAATAATGGCGATGAGTGGCTTTTATGGTGGTGGGTATTGGCGAACGCCGTGGACAATATTAGTAATGTATCCTTACAACACAATTAACATTGTATTGTGAAAGATGTTGTCGGTTGTTTTCAGCATGATTGATAAAAACAGATACCAAAATATTTCGAGGATGATACCATATCATTTAGGATAAAATGATCATGACCGATGGATCACCTAAATAGTACTTCTGCTATCTTTAGTACCCAATTGTGTAAATCATGGATTTTATTATTAAAAATAGGTTAATATTATTATAATAATAAAAATCATACATAACTATTGGTTGGTAGCCTGGCAACAAGCTGAGCTCCAACACCCTTCTGAATAGCTACACCCAATCTATGAAAAATAAAACTACCTAAGCCGCTACTGGCATCATTACTAGTTAAATAATTTTTTTAACGCTTAAAAAAACACAAAGTATCCTCACCAAGCTCTCCCAAAATAGAGAAAGCTAAAACCCCCAAACCATAGCTGTGTGAAACACATTTGTCCAAGTATTTAGTGCGTTTTCGTGAAATAGCACTCGAGATAGCTTTGCCAGGGACGAAAGCACTAACACCTTCCCCAGTGAAGGGTGAGACACCTGTGACATCCATACAAACATCCTTACCACTCTCCCAATTTAAAACAAGGATGTCTGCGGGGAGAAAGTCTCTTCCATCGTCAGACAAAAATCCAAGAGCAACTTCCTTACGGGAAGGCACGCCAGCTTTGTAACAAATATCGGTGATTACATCACGAACTACGTCATGTCGAAACTTGATTCCAACATCCTTAGCACAATGGAGCGCATGAACACCAAAGATATCCATAGGTCTGTTACAACTAGGACACGAACTATTCTCCACAAACAAAGGGATACCAAGGCGATAACAAAGTACAGCTCTGAACTGTCTCGGTCCAAGGCATTGGTTGAGCCCACTAATGGGTACATCCATCAAATAATCCTGTGCATGTTTGACACGATTACATTGCCACAGAATGGAATCTCTTGCAGACATAGAAAATTGGTTGGGGATTTGCTTCTTAACTGCATAAAAATAAGTAACTGCCAGAGAGTGCATAGAAGGGGGGGCAGTATCATCGACGCGATAGCTAGAAGGTGATCCACATACCTTGATGAATTTCTGAAGAGCCAGCTGATAAGCAGAACCTTTGTCTGGGGAGAATAAGTTGCCAAGTATTACCTTTTGCACAGAAGTAGTCTGGCTTTGAGATGCAAGATAACAATAGGCACTAGTATCAGCCATAGTATAAATACCCAATCCGCCGTCTTTAATAGGCAAGGTAGCTAATCTCTGCTGCAAAGGCCCAAAACCCGCACCATCCCCGGTGACTAAAAGTCTCAGATAACGGAGTAGGTGATCATCAAAAAGATCAGTGACTTGTTGAAGAGCTACAAGATTGGTAGTACGCATTGCAAAATATAAACGAGATACACATGTGCAATTGCGAACTAATAACATCTCACTTTGAGGATCCTTGAGTTTTTTAATGGAATTCATTAGTTGAACCGTCTTGTTCACCTTACTTAAAGTCATATCACTTATAAAATTCATATCCAAACTCACTGGTCCTCTCAAAAGTTTAACGCCATTAGCATGTCTACCAATATCAGGGGGGGGGGGGGGAACACCTTTATCAATATTTCTAGGATAGAAGGCCAAAACACCTCCGTCTTCTTTATATTTAGATGCAAACCCCTATCTGGCCCTTCAGTTTCTATAATGCTCAAAGCCTTGGCCACCTCAAGAGTATCACCAATAATAGTACCATCATCAAGGTACCAAGCATGTAAATCGAGTTTACAGCGGGAAGCAATAGACTTCACAAGGGGATGAAGAGTCAGTGCAAACAATAGGGGACCAAGCGGATCACCTTGTTGGACACCAAGTGCAGACGACAAAATATATTGGTCATAATAAAGTCTGGTAGGACTTCTGTAACAAAATTCAACCCAACAAGAAATACATGGGCAATGGAGGCGAACTTCCTGAATGAGATGAGAACGTCTCACCCTGTTGAAAGCATTAGAGAAATCAATAAGCAGCATTGACATCTTTTCTGAGTGTCCTTTCAACTCTAAGAGCCCATTTACAGCGTGTAAAATGCTCTCACCTCCAACTGGTACATCAACACCGAATTGGTAATCCCCAAAATAAGAAGCCATGTCCTTGCCAACTGAAAAAACAGCCATTTTAGAAACAAGCCTTCGCCAAACAGTACCAACCGCAATTGGCCTAATTCCACCATCGGGTTTTAGTAATGGTGTTAGGGGTGCATTAGCTATGAACTCGCCTAAACCATTAGGACACTTACCCGCCAACCAAATGTTGACAAAACCTATAATTGATGAAACCAAATCATCCGCGATTCGCTGCCGCTGCTCCACTCAACACATCACATAGGTGTTTAGCACGTAAACCGTCACGACCGCAAGAGGTACCTTTTGGGAAGCTCTTGATGGCACTAAGAATAGTGTGGGAGTCCACAATGATGGGGTCGGTGTTGACAGCATTGCAAGGGACATACGGTGGAGGAGCGCTTGGATGTTTTAGCTTCGATTACGAATAGGTATCCACATTACATGGTGCAACGCCGCCCGATGAAAGAACCCGAATAGCTGCAGTGAAAAAGCGGAGGGATATAACGATAAATGATCGGAATACTTAAAAGAGAATATAACGATAAAAAAATATAATGGAATAAATTAATTGAAAAAGCGGGGGTACGACAACCACACCCAATATTTCTATTAGCAATCTGTGGGGACTAATTCCAATATACTTTTAAGAGAATTAACTAGACAGTCAGACTCAATCTTAATAAAAGTATATCAAAGAGTTATATCTCTCTTTCTCGATTCAATACTTACTCAAGCAAATAGAAATCTGCGAGTCTAATTGAATACAAGAAAAATCACTTGAACGGTACCAAAGACCAATGTTCAAGGATCAATCAATTTCAATCAACAACCAAATGATGGATTTCCCAATTGATTGATTCAAACGCACAACCTGTGATATTTCAATTATATAACAAAATATAAAGCGGAAAAGAAATAACACAGACACCAGAAGTTTTTTTAAAGAGGAAACGCAAATGCAGAAAAACCCCGGGACCTAGTCTAGATTGAACACATACTGTATTAAGCCGCTACAAACACTAGCCTACTACAAACTAACTTCGGTCTGGACAGTAGTTGAACCCCAATCAATCTCACACTGATCCAAGGTACAGTTGCGCTCCTTACGTCTCTGATCCCAGCATGATACTACGCACTTGATTCCCTTAGCTGATCTCACCCACAACTAAGATTTGATACGACCCAAAGTCGAAGAATTTAATAAACAAATCTGTATCACACAGAAAAGTCTACGATAATAGATAAATCTCTCCCACAAAAATACCTACGAGTTTTGTTCCGTATTTTGATAAATCAAGGTGAACAGGAACCAATTGATAACCCGGACTTATATTCCCAAAGAACAGCCTAGTATTATCAATCACCTCATAATAATCTTAATCGACTAGCGAAAGAAGATATTGCGGAATCACAAACGATGAGACGAAGATGTTTGTGACTTCTTTATATCTTGCCTATCGGAGAAATCAATCTCAAGCCAATATTTACGATTGTACTTAGTACGATAGAAACATCAAGATCAGATCACACAACTACGACAAAGTAGTATCGGTTTGGCTTCACAATCCCAATGAAGTCTTCAAGTCGTTAACCTACAGGGTCTCGATAGAAACCTAAGGTTAAAGGAGAATCGACTCTAGATTATTAAACTAGTATCACACAGGAGGTGTGGGGATTAGGTTTCCCAGTTGCTAGAGTTCTCCTTTATGTAGTCTTTCAAATCAGGGTTTGCAATCTAAGTTACCTTGGTAACAAAGCATTCAATATTCACCGTTAGATGAAAACCTGATTAGATTCAAGCTAATATCTTTCAACCGTTAGATCGAAACTTAGCTTATTACACACAAATGAAATGCATGTTTTTAGGTTTGTGTAACCGTACCCAAACATGTACGTTTAGTTAGTTCAACAGTAGTTAACCAAATAGTTAGCCATATGAGCACTTTCATATCAACCATATTCTTCTTTACCATAACTAGTTCAAATGACTCAAATGAACTAGTTATAGAGTTGTTCAGTTGCTTAGATCTTTATAATAGACACAATTGAAACAAAAACGATTTGATTCACTCGAATCGATTAATGAACTTTATAGCCACGGTTTGCAATTATGCATTCCTTAGTTTATATAAGTTTAAGTTCACAAATAGTCGTTTTTAGAAAATAACCAACTTAAGTACGCGGACTTAAGTACCCGGAATAAGTTTGTTTTTAGTTTACAAACTCCGGCAGAATTTCTCGGGATGAGAACTTCCGACAGTACGCGGACTTGGTACGTGGACTTAGTTCCGGTTTTCCTGAGCAGCAAAGTACGCATACTTTGGTTCAAGGAATAAGGACTGACACACATATGTATTACCACACAATATTTATATCCTTCCATAGTTTTATAATCTAAACTCTCATTTCAATCATTGAAACATTCTTAGAGGACGTTATATAGTTGTTATTCACAAACCATTTTTCGTCAAAGCCATTTTCAAGTGATTGAAACTTAACATGACTTTCGTCACTAGTAAAGATAAACTTGGCCAAAACGAAAGCTTACCAACACATATTTAGAGAAATAGATAAGCGAGATAAACTCGGCTCGAAATAACAAATGTGTATAATCATAGTCTATATACCAAAACGACTTTTGTCTCAAGATAGGAGATAGAGTAGATAGACTTTTGAGTGATAGATAAGTTCAAGTCTCCACATACCTTTTAGTCGATGAAGTTCCACAAGTTCCTTGAGTAGTTCTTTGTCTTTGTATGATGATCGCCATGGAGTCTTGAGCACAACTACACTTTTTATCCTAGTCCGAGACTTAGCTATAGTAGACTAGAAATCAAGACTTATAGTTTTGATCACTAACATTGACAAACATGCTTGAGATAGCAACGCATGCGAGTTCGACCAAGCAGTGCTCTAACAATCTCCCCCTTTGTCAATTTTAGTGACAAAACTATCAATACATATGGAATACAAAAATAGATAAATAAACTTTTGTAGCTTCTCTTCCACGTGCCCGATCTTCTTGGTTCTTCAAAATTACTCGAAATATTCGTCACTTCCAAGTACTCCAATGATTCCAAAGGTTGTAAGTTTAGCATCATCGTTGTTGAAAATCCGTAGCCAAAACAATGAGAAAACAAGAATTCTCAATCATTGTTACACAGTGTCATAGTATTATTACACAACATCAAAGTTCAATTGCGTCATAACTTCGACAACAATACTATGGTGATATGTATCACTCCCCCTTAGTCAATACTACATCTCACATGGAAACCACTCCCCCTTACACAATGATCCGAAAACCATATGTATTTGTAGTGTGAACTACACATTAATTCTCCCCCTTTTTGTCAATAAAATTGGCAAAGGTACGAAAACTAGTGGGATCCTAATGAAATTTCCAAAGATAATGAAATTTTCAAGGAGACATTTTATGACCAAAAGCAAGCACATATCAACTTTTAGATGCAATCATATAGCCGAAGCTAAATGCTTTCATCAAGGAGTTTATAAAGATACAAGATAACTCCTATAATATTACACAACCGCACTCCCCACAAAGATTTGGCAATTAAGCACAAGTTCAATTAAGAACTCTCCCCCATAAAATGTCATTCCCGAAAGAACAACAAGAGCGACCTTACTTTCACGAGAAAATAAGGATTTCTTTGGACATAACAAATCACATACGAATATGAATTTGAATCCAAATAATACTCAATTAAATTAACCACAAGAAAACCCATGATTAATCTAATCGAAAATGCTCAACATAAGAGAACTTACGGAGCCACACAATATATACATAAAATATGGATCAGGGAAGATCAATATTGCGGAATAAACAAGGATTCATTCTATTTTCCGTCAATATTTGCATAATGACATATAATAGACTTAATCCCTGTAAACAAAAGCTTTATCCTTTCTTCCATCAAAACAATGACATAAAAGGCTTTAACTTTTGTAATGTCAAAAGTTCATTCTATCTTCTATCAATAATTTCATTTCATACCTACATAATAGAGATAACTTTTGAAAAAGTATGGTATAGTCACGGGTTCGCGGACGTAAACAACATATCCCATAACAATTTGCAATATATAAAATCATAAAGGTTTAAATTGCAAAAATTATCTTCCAAAAACTTAGAATTTAAGTAAATAAATCTAAAAACATTGAAGATGAAAATGTTGGACATAGCTATGTGTACTCACAATAATGGTTGTTCCAAACTCTAGTAATCCTTCTCAAAAACAAGAATAAATTCTCATAAGAAGTTTCCTAGGTATCAAGACAAACTCATAATGCACATATAAGATGATTTGTCCTTAAAGGGTAGAATCAATATTTTTCGCCCGGATTTACACCAGGAATAGCTACCAAAGGCGTATAAAAAGATTTTCTTAACAAAGAAGAACATACAAAGTCATTAACGACCATACACCATAGTTCACAAAGGATGATTGTGAACATTCAAGAATCCCATAGCAATGCGTACTACTGCCCATTCTTGAACTTTATTCTTTGTGATTCACCAAAAACATTCTTGTAAAAGCTAAAAATTAGCTTAGAAGAGTAGTACTCCAAGAATCCAAGTTCCCAAGTTCAAGAGAAGTGGTGGTCGGTTGTCAATCCGTCAAATATAATTTCACTTTCCCAATCAACTAGATATAAATATAGTATTCGATAAGAAAGAGTTCGTATCCACAGAGAGGCGTTTGTTGTTATAAACTTTTAGTTTCTAAGTAACCCAAGGTATGTTTGTTGTGTTTAAGCAAATAAAAGTAATTAAAAGCAAAGTAAGTAATTCGAGAAATCAATAAGGAGAGAATATTGGTCAAGGATAGTATCATTCACAAACATGTATTTTCATCAATGATTAGAATTGGTATTTAATCTCGTATTTATTAAAAGTCCTAGGATATCTTGATCGCAAGTATAACCCGTTAATTCCCTGTTTTCATCACAACCACATTAAAAGATGCATATGTGAATTCTTCGTCGAAAGCAACCTAAAGTGTAAAAGCACAATTAAGTTTAACTCCCTAAAAGCATTAAGATTTATGGAATAAGACTCATCAATGCAAACGAATGTGTAAAAGCACTAGACGTTTTAACAAAAGTTATGATTCACTTGTGACTAATAGGATGTATCACTACAAGCACTAACCACAATTATGCTACTTAGAATCAGGGATAAACAACTTTTTCGTATTGAAAACCCTAATATAGCTCTAGAGATGAACACAAATCGGATTGATTCCGGACTCAACCTAACAAGTTCTCAAATCTTATAACACTATTAATTGTGAATCACAAACAATAATTACTGAGACAAAACTAATTCATTGAATCAAAAGCATGTTGAGAAATCAACTTTTATCCCATAACCAATAAGATGTTTAGCTACTCATAGCTATGGAGTTCATCATCATCAATATTCAATAATAAAACAAGGAAGAAGAAGAACAAAACCAAACCCTAGAAGCGTAAACAAAAGTGGCTCTCCAAAAGAATTCCAAGCAAAAAGATATCCATATGTTGTAGAAGACCTTCCCTTTTATAGCTTTTCCAACTTCTAAAATTAGGTCTAGTCTTCAAAGTCCATTAGGTGAGAATCCACCAAGCCCACAAGAGTGAGAAACCCGTGTAGAAAATACGCCCCGAAAGTGGTCGCCGGAAGTCTGGTATTGTGGCCGGAAATCGGCCGGAAAGTCGCCGGAAAACAGCTCCGGTGACCGGCAAAGTCCGCCCGGTCACCGGTCAACGGGTTGAATCGGTCGGGTCAACGGGTCAGGTCTGAGTTGGATCGGGTCAGCACATTTGTCAGACGAGTCAGGTCATGACTCAGATGTGAGTCAGCTGTTCTTGAGCTGAATTGCCAGGCCTTGAGCCAATGCACAGGCTAAACTGTGAGATGCACCATCATTGTCATTACTTCATTGCTGCCCATCATGGCCTGTAGTCCATAACCACCAATGCTTTTCTGCTCTTTCTCCACCTTGAATTACAGCTACAAATTAGCCACTACCATGACTCTTACTCCCTGCAGCACACAGCTTATTCTAGTCCTCCTCATCAATGCTGCCTACAATTGCACAACCTTGAGCCATTCTGTCACAGGCACAACCAATCCTAGCCATTGCCACAACCCATCTGCTGAACCAAGTCATGGCTCAAGACTTCACCTGTAGCTGCTCCTTCTTGACAATAGATAACACCACCACCAGCATTGCTGTGCCTTCCCTTGCATCTCAGTTGCCACCTCCACTGTGGCTTCAACAACAGCATCAGTCCTATTCTTTGTACAATGCACCATTATCCACACTTCACTCCTTGTAACACCACCTCGCAGTCGGCTCTCACAACCTCATTACAATCCATTTGAACCTCCAATGCAACTCGAAGCCACTCCCATTTCTGCCCGTTTCACACCTGAATGCAAGCACGAGAATAAAACACAACCATCTCGCCATGAGTTCCCACAACAAATCATTGCCAGCCCCGCAATGCTATTTCTTCCCTCTGTCAGTAGGACTTGACTCGGCTTGAGCTCAAACAACAACACAAACGGCTCCAGCACTCCATAACCTGCTCAATTTCATTGCCTGCCTTGAGCTCCAACACAGACCCAACACCAAACCCAGATGCTCAACTCCATTGCACAGCACTACCACTAGCATTGCATCTTAACCAGCCTGAAATCACCTTAACTAGCAATAACCATTCCACCCGACTTCAATTCCATCCAACAAAGAAAATAACATTCATCTATTGCATACACACTATCTCAGGCAATCTTTCATTGCTCCATTGTGCAATCACTGCAGTGCCACCAATGCAACACCAACCAGTAAACCCATTAGCCTGCAACACCACAATTGTAACCCAACTCTCTCACTTAGCAAACCAAACTCGATTCATTCAACCACCCTGCCAGTAGCTTCGGATCGAAACCACCGCAATGAACTCAAGCCTGTCTAGCTGCAATGCACTCCGCCATTTCAGGTTCAGAGCCCTGAAACTTCTCATTCTTCTTTATCAACCTCATACCCATTCTTCAACAGCATCAAGATTAGCTCCTCCATTCAACCCGTAAGCCATACCCATTTCTCAATTTCATACAAATCTCGGATCCCCTTTACGCTCATCTCGTGACAAGAAAACATTTCCTATTTCTCCATCTTCTTTCATTAATCTCAGTACCCACTTCAACAACAGCTCAACACTACATGCCCTGTAACTTCAATCCAGAGTCTCCCAGCTTGAATTCATCAATCGTCACCACTCTTTATTCTCTGTAATCCCCTGCTGCTGCTTCAACACAGTCCAGCCATAGCCTGAAATTCATTAACTCTCATCTCTGTTCTCAACCCCAAAACCATCATCGATTCCTCACGGATTAGAAGACATGGCTGCTTTTCTTTTCTCACAGATCGAAAACAGATCTTCTTTAACTGATTTCCCCCATCGATCTCCTCCATTTACTGCCGCAACGTTTCTTTCTCTCAGGTGCAGATAATGATTGAGAACTTAATGAAATCGAAAGTTGATTTCGATCTAGGGTGTAGGAAAGGGAATGGCTAATCCCACTCAAATGAAACAGATAAGGGGTTACCCAATCATAACTCTAGGCACCCAGTTTGTTCCCGTTAAGGGCTAACTAGCTCAAACATGGCCTGTCGGTTTCATGAATCCGACAAGCTTATTCATAGGTTTCGCTCGTAACTTTATCAGACGCAGTCGGATTGACTTCACGCTTTCGCCGTTAGCTTCATATTTCCGTTCTCGCTCCCAATGAACATTTTCTCCTTCTTTTGCTCCCATAGACTCCATTGCACCTATAAACTCAAAAGCACGCGTAAAATACATAATTCACACGAAAAATAGCAAAGAAAGCATAAACTCTATATAGAAAATACGGTGTATTCTACACCTATCAGATTCCCCCACACTTAGACTTTGCTAGTCCTCGAGCAAATCAAACAAAACAATAAAATACAACAACTCCGTGTCGTCGAGGCTACGGTCACTTTTAGCATAAATAACAAGCCTTTAAACCCCTAGGTGTCCCTAGTGGACGAGTTATAGTCTCGTGAGGGTTTACTAGAGATATACCCACAAAACCTATTTTTCCAACTTACTAGTTCTCCGTAATGATAGTATCCAACGCGCTAAGAAGACATAGAGATTCCGCACTAGTCATAAGAAGTTAGACACATAAATGAACACAATCTCATTCTTAAAAGTTGAGAGAGAAGTAACCATCCCTTCTCGACTAAAATTCGGAGTTCGGAGTGATCGAAAGTCTTGACTCTGCCTCACAAGAAAGGGTTTTATGATATTGCTCTCAATAATAAACGACTCTTTATGGGTCACACATGTGTCCGAGGTTGGAATGAAGAGAGAATCTGCGACACGTTGAATGGTAGGAAGGCATAGCCCTCAGAATGTTTTGAAAACCCACATCTTTTATATATTTTTGAAAACCCATTTTTCTCGATTTATCTCTTCGAAAGGAAATCAAACCATTTAACGAAGGTGGGAATATGCTTACTTACGGTGAATCCGTTCGGCATGCGGCTAGCACCACTCTCCAAGATCCATAGAAACGTCTTCGGTCTTCTATCGGTGTCTTCATCTTCGTCTTCGGTCTTCAACTCTTGATGATAACTCTCGAACTTCGTAGAATCTTGACAATATGATTCTTTCCTCAAATTTCTTGTCGCTTGAAACTTCATTATAGATATTCCTTCTTTCCATAGGCTTTATTGAAAAGAATACAAAAATAAAAACAAACTATACAAACCCAAAATATAAATTTTTTTTTTTTTTTTTTTTTTTTTTTTTTTTTTTTTTTTTTTAATTTTCGTTTTTTTTTTTTTTTTTTTTTTTTTTTTTTTTTTTTTTTTTTTTTTGAATAACAAATAAAAATAAAACAAAATAAAAAAATTTTTCTCTTGTCTCTTTTTTTTTTTTTTTTTTTTTTCAATTTTTTTTTTTTTTTTTTTTTTTTTTTTTTTTTTTTTTTTTTTTTTTGAGACAAGAGAAAACAAAATACAAATAAAATAAAAATGTAAGTACAATGCCATGGTATAAGTACTTTACCGCTTGAATCTTCACAACTTATATGTCTTGATATCATATACTTCTCGAATTCTCATCCTTAATAATTTCCACTCTTGTATATTAGTCTTCAACTTATAAAAATTCTGCTCCCTGTTTTGTTGCTTTACTCAAATATGAAATCCCATTCTTTATACCATTGCTTGTAAACCTCGAACGTATTCAACTTTCCTTCGAATTTGTGATGCTCCTCTTGTTGATGATGATGGTGTTTCTATGGACTGTTGGTGTAGAGAGAGATAAGGTGGATGGTGCTAACTGAACAAGATCACAAGTGGTATGTAAGTTAGCAATTCGATGTCACCAACATGGTTGATAAAAATAGCACTCAAGAGATCAAAATAGTGCTTCTATGGTGGGAAATTGGACAGCTCACCATTACGCCGTCTGAATTTACGTACGGTGACACACACTCAAAAAGCACAATTTAGACAGTACAAAGAATTGAAGGTTGGTGCCTCACATTATGTAACATGGGTAGTCTCCACTATAGGGGATCACTTTGTTCTAATACCGAATTCAGCCTGCACCTTATTTGCCACGGCATGGTTAAATCCAACTTTAACTCTCATACAATTAAGAAACCCGATCATGTTCTCTGTCATCTCTAAGTTCAAATCACTATTGTGAGATTCTCGATGTAATCTTAGCGACATGTATACTATGTGACTCTAAATAACTACAAGTTGGAGTTTTCTTATTCACTAGTTCACAAAAAAAAAATTGAAAAATTGCAAAAATTTACAACATAAACCACTCCCCCACACTTAAACTTTACATTGTCCTCAATGTAAATTGAATCGTCCAAAGTAAGTCAAGGTGGGAAATCCTAAATAAGAAATCAGCAAAAATAAAGAAAAACAAAACAAGAAAAACAAAAAAAACAAGAAAAGAAATAAATACAAGACAAGAAATACTCATCCTTTGGGTTGCCTCCCAATTAGCGCTTGGTTTAAAGTCGTCAGCCCGACTATCTCCTTGCTTTCTATGACTCCTCCAGAGGGAGCATATCCACAAAGTTAACTCCTTCCACCACTTCGGAAGTGAAGTTCTCATAATATGGTTTCAACCGGTGCCCATTAACTTTAAATTCCTTCCCTGTAGCTATACTACGAATTTCCACTGCACCATGAGAAAACACATTAGTAACAATAAAAGGTCCGATCCATCGTGACCTTAATTTACCCTAAATAAATGCAAGCGAGAATTAAACAAAAGCACTTTACGCCCAATGCAAAATTGTTTCCTAGAAATCATGTTATCATGGAATGCTTTCGTCTTTTCTTTGTAAATCCGTGAACTTTCAAATGCATCATTGCGAAGCTCCTCTAGCTCTTGGAGTTGTAACTTCCTTTGCTTTCCAGCCCCATCCATCTCCATGTTGCATTGTTTAATAGCCCAAAAACGCCTTATGCTCAATTTCCACGGGTAAGTGACAAGGTTTACCATACACAAGCCTAAAAGGAGACATCCCAAGTGGTGTTTTATATGCGGTTCTATACGCCCACAAAGCATCATTAAGTCGCATGCTCCAATCCTTCCTTGTTGGGTTCACCGTCTTTTCTAGAATTGATTTCACCTCCCGGTTAGACACCTCGGCTTGTCCATTGGTTTGGGGATGATAAGGTGTTGCAATCTTATGCGACACATTGTACTTCCTTAACAAGCTTTACAAGAACCTGTTTTTGAAGTGAGAACAAACCTTGCAAAAATATTAGCTTGCACGAAATCTGAAACAACTTTAGAATCATTAGTTGGGGTGGCTTTAGCTTCCACCCATTTCGAGACATAATCAACCGCAAGTAAGATATAAAAATTCCCATGTGAGTTGACAAAAGGCCCCATAAAATCAATACCCCATACATCAAAAACTTCAATAAATTGAATAAAAGTTTGTGGCATTTGATTTCGGACACCTAGATTGCCGGTTCTTTGACACCTATCACAAGTTGTACAAAATATATGTGCATCCTTAAACAAAGTCGGCCAATAAAAACCACTTTCAAGTACCTTGTGCGCGGTTCTCTTACTCCCAAAGTGTCCTCCGCAAGCATAAGAGTGACAAAAAGACAAGATAGAGTTAAATTCGGATTCGGGCACGCACCTTCGTATTACTTGGTCACTACCATGTTTCCATAAGTATGGATCATCCCATATGTATTGGTTCCCTAACCTCTTAAGTTTGTCCCTCTCAGCACGAGACAAGTTACTGTGGGATTTGTTTAGAAACTAAGTAATTCACAATATCGGCATACCATGGTTCTCCAAAGGGCAATCGAGAAAAGTTGCTCATCCGGAAACTTTCACGCAACGGGATATTCTCCTTGTCCACAGACAAGTCGGCTCAAGTGATCCGCAGCGGTGTTCTCAATCCCTTTCTTGTCTTTGATTTCAATATCAAACTCTTGCAAGAGTAAAATCCACCGTATGAGCCTCGGTTTCGCCTCTTTCTTTGTAAGCAAGTACTTAAGCGCTGCATGATCGAAAAAACAACAACTTTTGTACCAATTAGATAAGAGCGAAACTTCTCTAAAGCAAAAACAATGGCTAATAACTCCTTTTCAGGTGGTTGTGTAGTTTTGTTGAGCCTCATTCAACGCTCTAGAAGCATAATAGATAGCATGAGGAAGCCTCCCCACACGCTGCCCAAGCACCGCACCAACCGCATAATCACTAGCATCACACATGAGTTCAAACGGCTTACTCCAATCCGGTGGTTTAATGATAGGGGCTGAAATCAAAAGTTCTTTCAAACGATTGAATGCCGCCATACATTTTCATCAAAGTTAAAAACCACATCTTTTGCAATAAGTTACAAAGTGGCGATGCTATCTTAGAAAAGTCCTTGATGAACCTACGATAAAAACCTGCATGACCAAGAAAAGAACGTATCTCCTCACCGTAGTGGGAGGGGTTAGAGCACGAATAAGGTCTATCTTAGATTTATCGACTTCCAAGCCTTTAGAAGATATTATATGGCCCAAAACTATGCCATGAGTTACCATGAAATGGCACTTCTCCCAATTTAGCACAAGATTTGTTTCAACACATCGTTCAAGGATTAGAGACAAATTGTTCAAGCAAAGGTCAAATGAATCACCAAAGACACTAAAGTCATCTATGAACACTTCGATTATGTTTTCAACATATTCAAAAGATACTTACCATACACCTTTGAAAAGTAGCCGGAGCATTGCATAAACCAAAAGGCATCCTTCTATAAGCAAAAGTACCGAAAGGACAAGTGAAAGTGGTTTTCTCTTGGTCCTCCTGCTTATCACAATCTGATTATAACCTGAATAGCCATCAAGAAAGCAATAGTAAGAGTGTCCAAATAAACGTTCAAGCATTTGATCAATAAAAGGTAAAGGAAAGTGATCTTTTCTAGTGGTGGCATTCAATTTTCTATAATCAATACAAACCCTCCAACCGGTTTGCACACGAGTTGGGACAAGTTCATTCTTATCATTCTCCACCACCGTCACACCAGATTTCTTTGGTACGACTTGTACCGGGCTTACCCACTTGCTATCGGATATGGGGTAGATAACACCCACTTCCAAAAGCTTGAGTATCTCTTTTTCACAACTTCCATCATGGGAGGATTCAAACGGCGTTGCGTCCTTTTAGGCTTTGCATCATCCTCCAAACGAATTTTGTGCATACAAACGGCAGGGCTAATACCCTTGATATCGGCAATTGTCCATCCTATGGCCGTCTTGTACTTCCTTAGCACCCTTAGAAGTTTTTGCTCCTGTAAATCATTAAGCTTGTTAGAAACAATCACCGGTAACTCTTCATTATCACCCAAGTACAAGTACTTAAGGTGGTCGGGAAGAGGTTTCAATTCTAAAATCGGAGATTTAACTATTGAAGGTACAAGCTTTTCATCACCGCATGGTAAAGAAATAAAAGAGATATTATGAGTTTTCGGGCATCCTTGGAGTGAGTTAAGATCACCAAGAGCTTCCTTGACTTCATTACCACACTCTACACCATTATCCATGGATGTAGTTAACACGGTTTCCAAAGCATCATCACCGTTTAATTCAAACATTTGTTGTGCCAATGTATCCATCACATCAATGGAGAAACAAGAGTGGACATCGCTAGGATATCTCATCGTCTCGAAAATGTTGAAACGTATTGTTTCTCCATCAAACTCCATGGTTAGCGTTCCCTTATCCACATCAATTATGGTTTTCGCCGTTTTCATGAAGGGACGCCCAGAAGCAATGGAAGAGACGAGTCCGGTGCACCTTCATCCATCTCTAACACACAAAAGTCCATTTGGAAATACAAGTTGATTAACCTGCACAAGAACATCCTCAACAATACCCATTGGGTAGACATTAGATCGATCGGCTAATTGCAATACAATTTCAGCCTTTTTAATAGGACCAAGATCAAGTGAATTATACATTGACGCTGGCATAACATTAACGGATGCGCCTAAATCCAACATAGCTTTGTTAAAAGTTTTGTTACCAATTGTGACGGGAATGTCAAAACTACCCGGATCCTTGCACTTAAGTGGGAGTTTGTGTTGTAAGATTGCCGAGGCATTCTCCCCCACACTAAGCACTTCATTACCTTTGAGCCTTTGTTTGTTGGTACACAAGTCCTTCAACACCTTTGCATACTTTGGAACTTGCTTGATAGCATCAATGAGTGGTATGTTCACATGGATCTTTTTAAGAACGTCTAAAATCTCCTTTTCTAGTTCCGCCTTCTTAGAACTTACAAATCTGCGAGGAAAAGGTAGAGGAGGAGGAACATAAGTAGAAACCGGAGTTTTAGAGTTAGAAATAGGTACCTCGAAGTTTGGGGAGTATCCTCATTATTCTCCTCCAAAACAGGTTCCTTTGGTGTCTCCACCTTGCCCAATCAGTAATTTCGGGTTGCACAAGTTGTGTACCGCTTCTCAACGTAATAGCATTCACACCCTCTTTTGGGTTAATAGGTTGAGAAGGGAGTTTCCCCCACTATTTTGCGCCTTCAATTGGTTCAACTCAATAGCCATGGAACCCATTTGTGTTTGCAACTCCTTGATAGCACTCTTAGTCTCTTGTTGACTCTCTTTGAACATGGTGGAAATGCCTTGCATAAAAGTTTGAAGCTTTGCATCAATATCGCACCTTGAGTTTGCATTGATTGTTGTGCTTGAGGTTCTTTGATTGTTGCCTCTTGGAATTGTTGTTGTTGAGGTTGAAATCCACTTGAAGAGTTGAAGGTAGGTTGTTGAATTGCACCTTGCTTGTTAGCATAGCTAAAATTGGGGTGATCTCTCCATCCCGGATTGTAAGTGTTGGAGTAGGGATCATACCGTCTTGGTTGATTTGGAAAGATCGCATTAGCTTGCTCGTCTTCATAAGATTGAGGAGAAGTTGGTATAACCGCGGATGCAACTTGTTGCAACATTCTTTCATCATGTTACCCATTTGTTGACGAAGTTCCTCCACCTCGCTTACTTCACTCACCCTTCTTAGAATCACATCCGAACCCACGACTTAAGAATTGTTGTGAGTTCGCTGCCATGTTTTCAATCAACTCCCTAGCTTGTGCCACCGTCTTGCTAACTAGTGCACCACCACCCGCGTCAATAAGATTCCTATCACTTGATTGGAGTCCTTCATAGAAGTATTGGATGATCATAGCGTCACTAAATTGGTGGTGAGGGCAGCTTGCAACCAATCTCTTGTACCGTTCCCAACATTCATATAAGGATTCTCCCACGTTTTGCTTCATCCCACAAATTTCTTTGCGAATTTGAGTAGCCTTGGATGCGGAAAATATCTCTCCAAAAAGAGTTTCTTCAACCCATTCCATGTTGTGACACTTACTGGGAGGTAAATAGTACAACCAATCCTTAGCACTATCCATTAAAGAGAAACGGAAAACCTTCAACATTGCACCATCCGCCTCAACATTTGCTGGAAGCATAGCCGTGACAATGGTGTGGAAGTCCAAAAGATGTTTGTTAGGATCTTCATTCACCATGCCATGGAATTTTGGTAATTCTCTAAGCAACCCGGCTTTATCTCAAAAGTAGAGTTCGTTTGAATACACCCTTGTTGTGTATCAAGCCTATGAGAAGCTAAGTCCTTGAGTGAACGATTTGCATCACCCATTTCTTCTTCTTCTTCTCGTTGTCGGAAAATCTCTTCTCCTACTTCCTCCTCGTGCTCGTCCGTTGTGTCTTTACTTGGTTGGAGTATTGTGCCGCGTCTAGTAGCTATCCCGCACCTTGGATAATTCCAATCCTTAGAAGCCAGAGATTATGCACCTGCAAAAAATTCTCGCAAACAAGTGAGAAACAAGACAAGAACCGAAAAGCAAAGATAAAAGCAGAAATTGTAAAAAGAAACTAAAAACTTAATAACAAGCCGTATGCCTCCCCGGCAGCGGCGCCAAAATTTGATCGTTCGTCAATCCGTCAAATATAATTTCACTTTCCCAATCAACTAGATATAAATATAGTATTCGATAAGAAAGAGTTTGTATCCACAAGAGAGGCGTTTGTTGTTATAAACTTTTTAGTTTCTAAGTAACCCAAGTATGTTTGTTGTGTTTAAGCAAATAAAAATAATTAAAAGCAAAGTAAGTAATTCGAGAAATCAATAAGGAGAGAATATTGGTCAAGGGATAGTATCATTCACAAACATGTATTTTCATCAATGATTAGAATTGGTATTTAATCTCGTATTTATTAAAAGTCCTAGGATATCTTGATCGCAAGTATAACCCGTTAATTCCCTGTTTTCATCACAACCACATTAAAAGATGCATATGTGAATTCTTCGTCGAAAGCAACCTAAAGTGTAAAAGCACAATTAAGTTTAACTCCTAAAAGCATTAAGATTTATGGAATAAGACTCATCAATGCAAACGAATGTGTAAAAGCACTAGACGTTTTAACAAAAAGTTATGATTCACTTGTGACTAATAGGATGTATCACTACAAGCACTAACCACAATTATGCTACTTAGAATCAGGGATAAACAACTTTTTCGTATTGAAAACCCTAATATAGCTCTAGAGATGAACACAAATCGGATTGATTCCGGACTCAACCTAACAAGTTCTCAAATCTTATAACACTATTAATTGTGAATCACAAACAATAATTACCGAGACAAAACTAATTCATTGAATCAAAAGCATGTTGAGAAATCAACTTTTATCCCATAACCAATAAGATGTTTAGCTACTCATAGCTATGGAGTTCATCATCATCAATATTCAATAATAAAACAAGGAAGAAGAAGAACACAACCAAACCCTAGAAGCGTAAACAAAAAGTGGCTCTCCAAAAGAATTCCAAGCAAAAAGATATCCATATGTTGTAGAAGACCTTCCCTTTTATAGCTTTTCCAACTTCTAAAATTAGGTCTAGTCTTCAAAGTCCATTAGGTGAGAATCCACCAAGCCCACAAGAGTGAGAAACCCGTGTAGAAAATACGCCCCAAAGTGGTTGCCTAAGTTCTGGTATTGTGGCAGGAAATCGGCCGGAAAGTCGCCAGGAAAACAGCTCCGGTGACCCGGCAAAATCCGCCCGGTCACCAGTCAGCGGGTTGAATCGGTCCGGGTCAACGGGTCGGTCGAGTTGGATCGGGTCGGCACATTTGTCGGATGAGTCGGTCATGACTCGAGATGTGGAGTCATTTGTTCTTGAGTCAGATTGCCAGGCCTTGAGCCAATGCACAGGCTAAACTGTGAGATGCACCATCATTGTCATTACTTCATTGCCAGCCATCATGGCCCTGTAGTCCATAACCACCAATGCTTTTCTGCTCTTTCTCCACCTTGAATTACAGCTACAAATTAGCCCCTACCATGACTCTTACTCCCTGCAGCACACAGCTTATTCTAGTCCTCCTCATCAATGCTGCCTACAATTGCACAACCTTGAGCCATTCTGTCACAGGCACAACCAATCCTAGCCATTGCCACAACCCATCTGCTGAACCAAGTCATGGCTCAAGACTTCACCTGTAGCTGCTCCTTCTTGACAATAGATAACACCACCACCAGCATTGTTGTGCCTTCCCTTGCATCTCAGTTGCCACCTCCACTGTGGCTTCAACAACAGCATCAGTCCTATTCTTTGTACAGCTGCACCATTATCCACACTTCAGCTCCTTGTAACACCACCTGCTGCTCAGCTCTCACAACCTCATTACAATCCAGCTGAACCTCCAATGCAACTCAGGCCACTCCATTTCTGCCAGTTCAACACATAATGCAAGCACCGAGAATAAAACACAACCATCTCTCGCCAGAGTTCCACAACAAATCATTGCCAGCCCTGCAATGCTATTTCTTCCCTCTGCTGTAGGACTTGGCTCAACTTGAGCTCAAACAACAATACAAATGTACAAACAGCGGCTCCATAACAACTGCTCAATTTCATTGCACGCCTTGAGCTCCAACCACAGACCCAACACCAAACCCGGATGCTCAACTCCATTGCACAGCACTACCACTAGCATTGCATCTTAACCAGCCTGAAAATCACCTTAACTAGCAATAACCATTCCACCCAGCTTCAATTCCATCTGAACAGCAAAATAACATTCATCTATTGCATACACACTATCTCAGGCAATCTTTCATTGCTCCATTGTGCAATCACTGCAGTGCCACCAATGCAACACCAACCAGTAAACCCATTAGCCTGCAACACCACAATTGTAACCCAACTCTCTCACTTAGCAAACCAAACTCGATTCATTCAACCAGTCCTGTTGTAGCTTCAGATCGAAACCCTGCAATGAACTCAAGCACTTGTCTAGGCGCAATGCACTCCGCCAATTCGATTCGAGCCCCTGAAACTTCTCATTCTTCTTTATCAACCTCATACCCATTCTTCAACAGCATCAAGATTAGCTCCTCCATTCAACCCAGAAGCCATACCCATTTCTCAATTTCATACAAATCTCAGATCCCCTTTCTGTTCATCTCTGTGACAAGAAAACATTTCCTATTTCTCCATCTTCTTTCATTAATCTCAGTACCCACTTCAACAACAGCTCAACACTACATGCCCTGTAACTTCAATCCAGAGTCTCCCAGCTTGAATTCATCAATCGTCACCACTCTTTATTCTCTGTAATCCCTAACAGCGCTGACACAGTCCAGCCATAGCCCTAAATTCATTAACTCTCATCTCTCGTTCTCAACCCCAAAACCATCATCGATTCCTCACGGATTAGAAGACATGGTCGCTTTTCTTTTCACAGATCAAAACAGATCTTCTTTAACTGATTTCCCCATCGATCTCCTCCATTTAAGCGCAACGTTTCTTTCTCTCAGGTGCAGATAATGATTGAGAACTTAATGAAATCGAAAGTTGATTTCGATCTAGGGTGTAGGAAAAGTGGCACACGTGCGACGAAACGGAGCAAAACACTCAAAAACAAGAGACAGGATAAATACCAATCTTAACTCATCCAAATTCAAGGTTTCTCATCTCCATTTTGAAGATAATTCAAAGATAAAGAGAATTCAAAAATAATGAGGTCATTCCGAGTTCGGACGAAGAAGTTACGGCCAAAACAAGTTTACCGAAAATCGACGTAAAGTATGCATACTGGTTTGCAAACGAATTTTCATGATCTGGGGGAGTATGCAAACGGGTATGCGTACTTAAACCTTGGATTTTGATTTTAAATGATGTTATGCATACCTGGTAGGTGTACCATGAAGTGCAAACATCCCAAACTACTATTTTCAAACATAAATATTTAAGAACCTTAAATATAGATCAAGTTAGGTAGAAATGGACGATAAGCAAGGTACATGGATCATTACTCTAAGCAAACACAAAACTTGCTCAAGTTTATAGACATACCTTTTTAGAAGAATCCGATCGAATTCTACAGTGTTACCAAACATTCAAAATCATATCCAACTTAATATGTGTGCCCCAGTGCTTGTGCTTCCCTTACCGTATGCATAACAGGGCATTTCTTGGTGAGGATGCACTTTCAACACAATAAAGTTGTGTTGAGGTGAACAATGTCTTGTTCACCATGGCACCAAGAAAAAGTTTCTTTCTATCAACTCTTACATATGTAGTGTTGAGAAACACCCAAGGGACTGTTTTTATAAGTCTATCAAAGAACTTAAAGAGAACCCAAAAAGATTTGTGTTTCTGATTTCTTGTTTTTAAACTTATAAAAAACAATTTATGTAGATAGTTTTTAGTAATGCAAAGGGAAACTATTTTGATAAAAAGAGACGTCCTAGCTTCTTCATAAAAGAAGACAATACTACTATCTTGATAGTAAGTATCAGGAATTGAGCAATAAATCGATTCATGCTTTGAAGTGATATACTCAGATGACTGAGATTTAAACTCCTCTTGTAATTCGTTTAGTTTGTTACAATTAATTGAATTACGCAGAGGAGGAGCATTGCTCTCACTGATTAGTAAATCTGAAAAATCGGGGGTACAACAACCACACCCAACAATTCGATTAGCAATATGTATGGACAAACTCCAATATACATTCTGGAAAATCAACTAGACAGTCAGACTCAATCTAGAGAAAAGTATATCAAAGAGTTTATATCTCAATCTCTCGATTTGATCTTTACTCAAGCAAATAGAAATCTGCGAGTTTTTATCAAAGAGAGATAACTTGGATGGTACCAAAGACCAATATCCAAGTGTCAATCAATTTAAATCAACAACCAAAAGGTCGGATATTCTAATTGATCAACAACGCACAACTTTGTGATATTTCAATTATATAAACAAATATAATGTGGAAAAGAAATAACACAGAGATACTGAATTTTGTTAACGAGGAAACCGCAAATGCAGAAAAACCCCGGGACCTAGTCCAGATTGAACAAACACTGTATTAAGCCGCTACAGACACTAGCCTACTCCAAACTAACTTCGGTCCGGACTGTAGTTGAACCCCAATCAATATCACACTGATCCAAGGTATAGTTATGCTCCTACGCCTCCGATCCCAGCGAGGATGCTACGTACTTGATTCCCTTAGTTGATCTCACCCACAACTAAGAGTTGCTACGACCCAAAGTCGAAGACTTTAATAAACAAATCTGTATCACACAGAAAAGTCTACGGTAATAGATAAATCCGTCTCCCACGAATATACCTATGAGTTTTGTTCCATCTTTTGATAAATCAAGGTGAACAGGAACCAATTGATAACCCGGACTTATATTCCCGAAGAACAGCCTAGTATTTTCAATCACCTCACAATAATCTTAATCGACGCAGCGAAAAAACATATTGCGGAATCACAAACGATGAGATAAAGTGTTTGTGATTACTTTTCTATCTTATCGGAGATATAAATCTCAAGCCAATTATTACAATTCTACTCAAAACGATAGAATCAGCAAGATCATATCACACAACTACAAGAAAAGTAGTATCGGTCTGGCTTCACAATCCCAATAAAGTCTTTAAGTCGTTAACCTGGTTTAGAGAAGAAAACCCAAGGTTAAAGGAGAATCGACTCTAGCTTAGCAAACTAGTATCACACGTAAGATGTGGGGATTAGGTTTCCCAGTTGCTAGAGTTCTCCCTTATATAGTCTTTCAAATCATGGTTTGCAATCAATGTTAGCTTGGTAACAAAGCATTCAATATTCACCGTTAGATGAAAACCTGATTAGATTCAAGCTAATATTTCTCAACCGTTGGATCGAAAACTTAGCTTGTTACACACAAATGAAATGTCCAATTTTGGGTTTATGTAACCGTACCCAAACATTAACATTTGTTGGTTCAATAATAGTTAACCAATGGTTAGACATATTAGCAATTTCATATCAACCATATTCTTCTTCACCATAACTAGTTCAAATGACTCAAATGAACTAGTTAGAGAGTTGTTCAATTGCTTAGATCTTATGTAACTACACAAGACACAATCGAAGAAAAAATGGTTTGATTCACTCGAATCGGTTCATGAACTTTTATAGCCACGGTTTGCAAAAGCATTCCTTAGTTTATATAAACATGAGTTCAAGAACAACCGGTTTTAGATATAACCTACTCAAGTTCGCGGACTGGGTTCGCGGACTTGGCTCACGCAACATTCCATTTCTCTTGATCAACAAAGTTCGCAAACTTTGGTTCAAGGAATAAGGACTTATGCATATATGTGTTTCTACAACAATGCTTATATCCTACCAATGGTTATGTAATTTAAACTCTCATTTCAATCATTGAGACATTCTAAGAGGACGTTATATAGCCGTTATTCACAGACCATTTTTCGTCAGAGCAATTTTCAAAGTGATTGAAACATAACATGACATTCGTCACTAGGTAAAGATGAATTTGGCTAAAGCAAAAAGCTTACCGACACATGTTTCGAGAAATAGATAGGCGAGATAAACTCGGATCGAAATAGCAAATGTGTATAATGAAAGTCTATATATGTTTTGAGTGAATAGGCTTTTGAGTGACAGATAAGTTCAAGTCCCCACATACCTTTTAGTCGATAAAGTTCCACCAGTTCCTTGAGTAGTCCTTCGTCTTTTATGATGATTGCCATGGATTCTTGAGCTCAACTACACTTTCTATCCTAGTCCGAGACCTTTAGCTATATAGGCTAGAAATCAAGACTTATAGTTTTGATCACTAACATTGACAAACATGCTTGAGATAGCAACGCATGCGAGTTCGAACGAGCAATGCTCTAACAAAATCAATGTCGACTTCAACATGAATATTATTCCTCATAACTTGATTTAGCTTGTCAAGCAATTCTTGTTCTTTCTGGAGGTATAACTGAACATCAAGAGATAAGCTTTCAAGTTTCTTTTCAAGCCCTGAAAACACTTCAAGGGATTTTAAACCTGGTGGTGGTTTACACAGAATTTCTTCTACAAATTTAATTAAATCAGACATGGAAGAGAATTCTGGAATCCCTGGATCTGGTGGTGCATTTATTGAGATAACGCTACTGTCCATATCAGATCGCTACAAACACAGACTTATAAGGTCTTTAATGTGTTTGCCGGCTCTGATACCAATTTAAAAAGCGGGGGTAAAACAACCACACCCAATATTTCGATTAGCAATTTATATGGACTAATTCCAATATAATTTTAAGAGAATCAACTAGACAGTCAGACTCAATCTTAATAAAAGTATATCAAAGAGTTATATCTCTCTTTCTCGATTCAATACTTACTCACGAAAATAGAAATCTACGAGTCTAATTGAATACAAGAGAAATCACTTGAACGGTACCAAAGACAAATGTTCAAAGATCAATCAATTTCAATCAACAACCAAATGTTGGATTTCCCAATTGATTGATTCAAACGCACAGCCTGTGATATTTCAATTATATAACAAAATATAATGCGGAAAAGAAATAACACATACACCAGAAGTTTTGTTAATGAGGAAACCGCAAATGCAGAAAAACCCCGGGACCTAGTCCAGATTTAACACACAATGTATTAAGCCGCTACAGACACTAGCTTACTACAAACTAACTTCGGTCTGGACTGTAGTTAAACCCCAATCAATCTTACACTGATTAAAGGCACAGTTGCACTCCTTACGTCTCTGATCCCAGCAGGATACTACGCACTTGATTCCCTTAGCTGATCTCACCCACAACTAAGAGTTGCTATGACCCAAAGTCGAAGACTTTAATAAACTATCACACAGAAAAGTCTACGATAATAGATAAATCTGTCTCCCACAGAAATACCTACGAGTTTTGTTCCGTCTTTTGATAAATCAAGGTGAACGGGAACCAATTGATAACCCGGACTTATATTCCTGAAGAACAGCCTAGTATTATCAATCACCTAAAAATAATTTTAATCGACTAGCGAAAGAAGATATTACGGAATCACAAACGATGAGACGAAGATGTTTGTGACTTCTTTTATATCTTGCCTATCGGAGAAATCAATCTCAATCCAATCTTTACGATTGTACTTAGTACGATAGAAACAACTAGATCAGATCACACAATTACGACACGCATCAAATTTTGGCGCCGTTGCCGGGGAGCAGCGGATGATTTTAGTTGTTTTTATTTTTATTTTTGCTTTATTCTTGCTTTGTTGGATTCTATTTTGTATCTAACTTAAGTTTTTGAGAATCTTATTTCAGGTGCCAGTTTTACATGTATGGTGGACAAGAGCAAGCATATTACAACAATCAATACGGTTTTCAACCTCAACATTATGGCAATTTCCAACCATCCTTAGGATACAGACTTTATGGATATTCTCATACATATCAACAACCTTATGGCGGGTATGTAAGTGAACAATAACTAGGAGGGGAGGATAGTTATGCTTCTAAATCTATGTGTGATCTCCTTGGTGCAAGGCAACCTAGTTTGAGGGAACTTGAGAGAAGGTTCTATCAATTGATCGATGAAGGCATAGCATCGGATGAAGAAATTCTTGAAGCTAAAAGAACTTTAAGAATAGAGCGTGAAAAACGTTATTATATGGGTTACGATGATGATTTTGAACCTTATGAAAATTATTGTAACAAGGATAAAGTTATTCCAACTCCGGATCATAATAACGATCCTTCGCCTATTCAAAAGGAGGAGATTGGGTGTGACTTACATATTGTTATAAACGGTGTGACACCCTCACAAGAAGATCTTACAATCTATACCGATGAAAATCATTTTAGTGAATGGCCCGATTCCGATGATGAAAATGTTGAAGAGATGATGCTAGAGGATGAAACCAAATTCATTGATTTTGTGGAAGACCCAATTGAACTTGCCAATGATTTTAATGATGCCAAGACTTTGGTTAAGGTAGAAAACGACGAAGAATGGTTGCAAGGTTTAATAGAGGACCACGATATACAAGAGGTAAGTAATTCACTTGAATTTTTTAAGGATGAAGAGGATTCTATAATACAAGAAATTGTGCAAGGTTTGTCTAACCCTTTGCATATTGATTCTTCTCCTTTACCTCTTATTGGTTTGAATGTATGTGCTTCGAAAGTATTTTTGGATGATTTTGTTTCTAGATATCCACCATTGGAAACACTTGATGCTAACACCATGCAGGTTTGCCAAGAGGAACACATGGAAATTCCCAAATTCTATGTTCTTTATACACTTCCGAGTGTGGACGAGAATAAGTGTGGGGAAATTTCTATCGAGCGATAACATCACTATTGTTTTCTTGTGCTAATATTTGTATGGAATTATTGTTTTCAAAACAGGTATTATGGGTGGATCCTCAAATTTTCAGATTGTTAGTATATGGGGAATGAATCTTGCAAGAGCTAAGTCGGGCCGTCGACTTTAAAACAAGCGCTTAATGGGAGGCAACCCATATGTTTTGTATTTCTTATCCTTTTATCTTTTTGCTTTTTGTTATTTCTTTTTCTTGTTTCTTATCATGTTAAAATTTCCCACCTTGACTTTACTAGGAAGATTCAATTACATTGAGGACAATGTAAGGTTTAAGTGTGGGGGAGTGGTTAAGCATGTATTTAAAAAAAAAAAAAATTTAAATTACAAAAAAAAATTAAAAAATTTGAAAAAAAAAAAAAAAAAAGTTTTACATAAAAACTCCAACTTTTAAAGATTTTAGAGTCACTAGCATACTTCTAGGTATGTTTATATAGAGATTTTGACCGACATAATTGAACTTGGAAATGTTAGAGAACTACATTCGGATTTCTTGCTTGTTTGAGTGTTAAATAATGGATTTAATCATGCCGGTGATGCGAATTTGGTGCAGGGAGAAGTGCATTATTAGAGTTGCTGATCAATCATTAGTGGAGACTACCCGTATTCATATCATGTGAGGCACCGACCAGAAATTTTCCATCTACTAAAGAGCTTTCTTGTGAGTGTGTGTCACCGTAAGTAAATTCCGGGTAGAATGGTGAGCTACCCAACCTCCCACCAATAGAAGCACTACTCTTTGATCTCTTGAGTGCTAATTTTGTCAATCATGAGGGTGACGTCTATAAATGAAAGCCTCCTTCTTGTAGTTCGATTTGCAGTTAGCACCATTCTCTCTCTCGACAACAACGGGTCCATAGAAACACTCTCATCATCAACAAGGAGCGACATCAAAATCTACAAGGAAAGTTGGAAAAGTTTAAGGTTTATAAGCAACGGAACGAGAAAAAGAGCAAATTTCAAATTCAAGTAAAAGCAACATACAAATGAGCGGATTTTTACATATATGTTGAGGACTTACAATACAATGAGGTAATTATATATCCAAGTATGAAGACTTATTCACAAGAGCGAAGAAAATCAAAAGGTGAGAATTATTGAAGTTTATGATTTTGAGGCGATACAAGTTGTGAAAAATCAAGCGGTAAAATACTTCTCCCACGGTCATGGTTGTATTTAATTTCTCTTGTTTTAAAAAAAAAAAAAAAAAAAAAAAAAAATTGAATTGAAAATTTCATAAAAAAAAAAAAAAAAAAAAAAAAAAAAAAAAAACAAGAGAAATATTTGTTTCGTTAATAAGCCGTGGGGAAGGAAAATCTATAAGGAAGTTTCAAGCGACAAGGATTTAAGGTAAAAAGAGTTATAAATTGTTAAGGATTTATGAAATTCGAGAGTTTATCATCAAAAGTTGAAACCGAAGACGAAGACTAAGAAGATCAAGACGAGGAGCGGAAGACGTTTCTATTGGATACCGTGAGAGTGGTGTTATCATAATTGGCGATCGGATGTGAAGGTGAGTAAGTAATCTCATCCTCGATAATAATGGTTGATTTCCTTTCGTAGAGATCGTCAGAAAAATGGTTTTTCAAAATATTAAAAGATGTGGGTTTTTAAAAATATCTCGGAAGTTGTCCTTCCCACCATTCAACGTGTCGCAGGATTTCTCTCTTCATTCCTACCTGCACACATGTGAGAACCATAAAAAAGCCGTTTTTTTGAGTGCAATTATCATAAAATCCTTTTTGGTGAGGCGAAGTCAAGGCGAAATGCTTATTGATCGTTTCTCAAACACGCGTTCTCTCATTATGGTGTGGTTATTTCTCACTCAACATTTAAGAATGAGAATATGTTCTTTAGTATTTCTAACTTCTTATTACTAGCATGCATAAACTCTATGTCCTCATAGCTCTTTGGATGCTTGGGACGCTTGAACGCTTTGAAGTTGTGAGTTTTTAGTTTGATTTGCTCGAGGACTAGCAAAGTCTAAGTGTGGGGGAATTTGATAGGGTGTAGAATACATCCTATTTACTATCTATTGTTTATGCTTTCTTTGCTATTTTTCTTGTAAATTATGTATTTTACGCTTGTTTTGAGTTTTATAGCTACTTTGGAGTCGCACGGAGGAAAAGAAGAAGAAATCACCCAATTTGAGCCAAAAGGGAAAAAGGTCATTTTACAAAGCGATTGATATATGGAGCCCAGTTGAGGTTAAGGGGCAACCCAATTTGGAGGAGTACTAAAGCCAGGACCAATCAAGGCTAAGGGGGTTGTCATCAGGGTACCCCTTATCATTTATCAGAGGGTGTAATTATCCCTGGGATATCCCTTATCTAATGAGAGGGATGGTCCTTATCACTGGGGTGCAAATATACGCCCAAATCATTACAACCCTAGAGATATTTCTCTCATTCTCTTCTTCTTCACTCTCTTCCCTTTCACTTGAAAATTGAAAAGCAGTCATGGCTGCTGTCGAACCCGAGAGATGGAAGTGAGAACCGACTGAGAGCTGTGGTCATGAGACAAACAAGAGACGATGATGTTCGACCTGTGAAGAAGTGAGACGCTGCTATTTCAAGAACAGATTGAGAAGAAGAAGCAGAGGTTTTGATCTGTGAAGATGGGTTGGTTGGTGGAATCGATGGATTCAAGAGGTACAATTCGACGAGAGGAAGAAAATGGGTGTGATTGATTCGTGGTGTGACGAGTAGGATTTGCAGAGGATTGATCTCAGAGATGGAGAGAAGAAGTGGCGCTATTGTTAGATGGGTTTTGAGCTATTGCCGTCGAACTCAGTGAATAAGAAGAGATCGATTGGAAGAAAGGGATCTCTGAGTTCAAGAGATTGTGTGGCTATAATCGAATTGGAGAATGGGTTTTGATGGAATTGATGAATCTGTGGTTGATATGTTGGATCTGGGGATCGTTTTGTGGTTGAATTTCGAGCTGGTGATGGGATGAATGTTAGCAGGGATCGATGGAAGGTATTTGAGCTGGAGAGAGTATGAAACAGGGACTTAAGAGAATGAATGAAACCATAGATGAATGTGTAGGATTGTGCAGGAATTGAAGACAGAACGGCCTGAATTTGGCCTGAGTAAATCCAATAAACGAACAGAACTCCGGGCGGTTTTACGCTCCAAGCGAGTCAACCCAGCGATGAATCGATCCAGCTCAGTGATCCAGCCGATCCAGTTCAGCCGAGTAAGACAAATCAGCCACCTAGGGAGCTGACTCATAGCTGATTCATTGCCTGACTCCACCTCCCTTTGACCATGTTGACTAACAGTTGACTGACGGTTTGACCACTTTGACCGTTAGTCGTAACTGTGGACTGACGGAATATTCCGTCGAGTATTCCACTGACGGAGAAATTTTCAGGTGGCCGGCGGTGACTATTCCGGTCGGATTCCGGCCATAATACCAGTTTTCCGGCGAGCAAAAATTCCAGAATTTTCTATGGACTTCTCTCATGGGTGTGAAGACTTGGACTAGGAGTTGGATGGAGAATTGGGCTCAAACTTGGAAAGAGAAGATGGAAGAAGATAAAGACTTGAATTTGGAAATTGAATTGCTAAAGGAAAAGGATTCTATTCCTTAGAAGATTTGGAGAATATTGAAGCCTATAAATAGAGAAGTTTTCTACATCTTTTACACATCTCTACACACACAACAATTCTCTCTTCTTTATTCTTTGTGTGAACTCCTTAACATGAGTAGCTAATTTTATTATTGATTGAGGATGAATTCCTAGTTCTTAATATGATTTAAGTTTTTGTTTTCAATTCTATCTTGAAGTTTTTCACATAATTATCGTTTGTTTTTACTAATAGGAATGATCTTAATGACATTCATGATTGATTGATAGATTGTTTGGGTGGCCAACTAAATTGATTTGTCGGTTTAATCTAAAGCTAGTGAAAGTTAGGGGATAAGTAATCGTTTCTTGACTATTTACATAAGTAGCAAACACAAGACCTTGCGGAGGGATTCCGTGGAGCAATTGTGTGTGAAAACAACGTTAGCAAGTAGACCTTGATCTAAGAGTCTAACTACTAATATCAACCTAATAAATTCATAAATCTTAATGCGTTTATTTAAATTACATCTTGAGTGATCTACTACTAGGTGGTTTGGTAAATAGAATCCGGTAGTCGAGAACTTCCGTATCCGGTGATATAAGGGATTTAGGGGTTTTTACGATCTAGTCGCTTTACCTACGGTTGGTGATAATCTGTGACTAATAACAAGTAGAAAAGAACATAACTTTAATCATTGTTTTGCAACGAAGAATGATTCCTTGGTCTTGTCTCTCTTATTGATTTCAACTTTATCTTTTAATTGCTTTGTTTATTTTCTTTTGCTTTATACATCCCCCTTTTGTGACAATTTTTACAACTAGAATCTCTTGCTCCTCGTGGGAAAGAACTTGACTTCCATTATATTATTTTTAATTGAGTGGAAATAAGATATTAATTTGATTGCACCTACGACACGCATCAAATTTTGGCGCCGTTGCCGGGGAGCAGCGGATGATTTTAGTTGTTTTTATTTTTCTTTTTGCTTTATTCTTGCTTTGTTGGATTCTATTTTGTATCTAACTTAAGTTTTTGAGAATCTTATTTCAGGTGCCGGTTTTCCATGTATGGTGGACAAGAGCAAGCATATTACAACAATCAATACGGTTTTCAACCTCAACATTATGGCAATTTCCAACCATCCTTAGGATACAAACTTTATGGATATTCTCATACATATCAACAACCTTATGACGGGTATGTAAGTGAACAATCACTAGGAGGGGGGATAGTTATGCTTCTAAATCTATGTGTGATCTCCTTGGTGCAAGGCAACCTAGTTTGAGGGAACTTGAGAGAAGGTTCTTTCAATTGATCGATGAAGGCATAGCATCGGATGAAGAAATTCTTGAAGCTAAAAGAACTTTAAGAATAGAGCATGAAAAACGTTATTATATGGGTTACGATGATGATTTTGAACCTTATGAAAATTATTATAACAAGGATAAAGTTATTCCAACTCCGGATCATAATAACGATCCTTCGCCTATTCAAAAGGAGGAGATTGGGTGTGACTTACATATTGTTATAAACGGTGTGACACCCTCACAAGAAGATCTTACAATCTATACCGATGAAAATCATTTTAGTGAATGGCCCGATTCCGATGATGAAAATGTTGAAGAGATGATGCTAGAGGATGAAACCAAATTCATTGATTTTGTGGAAGACCCAATTGAACTTGCCAATGATTTTAATGATGCCAAGACTTTGGTTAAGGTAGAAAACGACGAAGAATGGTTGCAAGGTTTAATAGAGGACCACGATATACAAGAGGTAAGTAATTCACTTGAATTTTTTAAGGATGAAGAGGATTCTATAATACAAGAAATTGTGCAAGGTTTTTTTAACCCTTTGCATATTGATTCTTCTCCTTTACCTCTTATTGGTTTGAATGTATGTGCTTCGAAAGTATTTTTGGATGATTTTGTTTCTAGATATCCACCATTGGAAACACTTGATGCTAACACCATGCAGGTTTGCCAAGAGGAACACATGGAAATTCCCAAATTCTATGTTCTTTATACACTTCCGAGTGTGGACGAGAATAAGTGTGGGGGAAATTTCTATCGAGCGATAACATCACTATTGTTTTCTTGTGCTAATATTTGTATGGAATTATTGTTTTCAAAACAGGTATTATGGGTGGATCCTCAAATTTTCAGATTGTTAGTATATGGGGAATGAATCTTGCAAGAGCTAAGTCGGGTCGTCGACTTTAAAACAAGCGCTTAATGGGAGGCAACCCATAGGTTTTGTATTTCTTATCCTTTTATCTTTTTGCTTTTTGTTATTTCTTTTTCTTGTTTCTTATCATGTTAAAATTTCCCACCTTGACTTTACTAGGAAGATTCAATTACATTGAGGACAATGTAAGGTTTAAGTGTGGGGGAGTGGTTAAGCATGTATTTAAAAAAAAGAAATAACAAAAAAAAATTAAAAAATTTTGAAAAAAAAAAAAAAAAAAAAGTTTTACATAAAAACTCCAACTTTTAAAGATTTTAGAGTCACTAGCATACTTCTAGGTATGTTTACATAGAGATTTTGACCGACATAATTGAACTTGGAAATGTTAGAGAACTACATTCGATTTCTTGCTTGTTTGAGTGTTAAATAATGGATTTAATCATGCCGGTGATGCGAATTTGGTGCAGGGAGAAGTGCATTATTAGAGTTGCTGATCAATCATTAGTGGAGACTACCCGTATTCATATCATGTGAGGCACCGACCAGAAATTTTCCATCTACTAAAGAGCTTTCTTGTGAGTGTGTGTCACCGTAAGTAAATTCCGGGTAGAATGGTGAGCTACCCAACCTCCCACCAATAGAAGCACTACTCTTTGATCTCTTGAGTGCTAATTTTGTCAATCATGAGGGTGACGTCTATAAATGAAAGCCTCCTTCTTGTAGTTCGATTTGCAGTTAGCACCATTCTCTCTCTCGACAACAACGGGTCCATAGAAACACTCTCATCATCAACAAGGAGCGACATCAAAATCTACAAGGAAAGTTGGAAAAGTTTAAGGTTTATAAGCAACGGAACGAGAAAAAGAGCAAATTTCAAATTCAAGTAAAAGCAACATACAAATGAGCGGATTTTTACATATATGTTGAGGACTTACAATACAATGAGGTAATTATATATCCAAGTATGAAGACTTATTCACAAGAGCGAAGAAAATCAAAAGGTGAGAATTATTGAAGTTTATGATTTTGAGGCGATACAAGTTGTGAAGAATGAAGCGGTAAAATACTTCTCCCACGGTCATGGTTGTATTTAATTTCTCTTGTTTTTAAAAAAAAAAAAAAAAAAAAAAAAAAAAAAAAAAAAAAAAAAAAAAAAAAAAAAAAAAAAAAAAAAACAAGAGAAATATTTGTTTCGTTAATAAGCCGTGGGGAAGGAAAATCTATAAGGAAGTTTCAAGCGACAAGGATTTAAGGTAAAAAGAGTTATAAATTGTTAAGGATTTATGAAATTCGAGAGTTTATCATCAAAAGTTGAAACCGAAGACGAAGACTAAGAAGATCAAGACGAGGAGCGGAAGACGTTTCTATTGGATACCGTGAGAGTGGTGTTATCATAATTGGCGATCGGATGTGAAGGTGAGTAAGTAATCTCATCCTCGATAATAATGGTTGATTTCCTTTCGTAGAGATCGTCAGAAAAATGGTTTTTCAAAATATTAAAAGATGTGGGTTTTTAAAAATATCTCGGAAGTTGTCCTTCCCACCATTCAACGTGTCGCAGGATTTCTCTCTTCATTCCTACCTGCACACATGTGAGAACCATAAAAAGCCGTCTTTTTGAGTGCAATTATCATAAAATCCTTTTTGGTGAGGCAGAAGTCGAGGCGAAATGCTTATTGATCGTTTCTCAAACACGCGTTCTCTCATTATGGTGTGGTTATTTCTCACTCAACATTTAAGAATGAGAATATGTTCTTTAGTATTTCTAACTTCTTATTACTAGCATGCAGAAACTCTATGTCCTCATAGCTCTTTGGATGCTTGGGACGCTTGAACGCTTTGAAGTTGTGAGTTTTTAGTTTGATTTGCTCGAGGACTAGCAAAGTCTAAGTGTGGGGGAATTTGATAGGGTGTAGAATACATCCTATTTACTATCTATTGTTTATGCTTTCTTTGCTATTTTTCTTGTAAATTATGTATTTTATGCTTGTTTTGAGTTTTATAGCTACTTTGGAGTCGCACGGAGGAAAAGAAGAAGAAATCACCCAATTTGAGCCAAAAGGGGGCAAAAAGGTCATTTTACGGGCGATTGATATATGGAGCCCAGTTGAGGTTAAGGGGCAACCCAATTTGGAGGAGTACTAAAGCCAGGACCAATCAAGGCTAAGGGGGGTTGTCATCAGGGTACCCCTTATCATTTATCAGAGGGTGTAATTATCCCTGGGATATCCCTTATCTAATGAGAGGGATGGTCCTTATCACTGGGGTGCAAATATACGCCCAAATCATTACAACCCTAGAGATATTTCTCTCATTCTCTTCTTCTTCACTCTCTTCCCTTTCACTTGAAAATTGAAAAGCAGTCTTGGCTGCTGTCGAACCCGAGAGATGGAAGTGAGAACCGACTGAGAGCTGTGGTCATGAGACAAACAAGAGACGATGATGTTCGACCTGTGAAGAAGTGAGACGCTGCTATTTCAAGAACAGATTGAGAAGAAGAAGCAGAGGTTTTGATCTGTGAAGATGGGTTGGTTGGTGGAATAGATGGATTCAAGAGGTACAATTCGACAGAGGAAGAAAATGGGTGTGATTGATTCGTGGCTGTGACGAGTAGGATTTGCAGAGGATTGATCTCAGAGATGGAGAGAAGAAGTGGCGCTGTTGTTAGATGGGTTTTGAGCTATTGCCGTCGAACTCAGTGAATAAGAAGAGATCGATTGGAAGAAAGGGATCTCTGAGTTCAAGAGATTGTGTGGCTATAATCGAATTGGAGAATGGGTTTTGATGGAATTGATGAATCTGTGGTTGATATGTTGGATCTGGGGATCGTTTTGTGGTTGAATTTCGAGCTGGTGATGGGATGAATGTTAGCAGGGATCGATGGAAGGTATTTGAGCTGGAGAGAGTATGAAACAGGGACTTAAGAGAATGAATGAAACCATAGATGAATGTCTAGGATTGTGCAGGAATTGAAGACAGAACGGCCTGAATTTGGCCTGAGTAAATCCAATAAACGAACAGAACTCGGCCGGTTTTCTGCACCGGCGAGTCAACCCAGCGATGAATCGATCCAGCTCAGTGATCCAGCCGATCCAGTTCAGCCGAGTAAGACAAATCAGCCACCTAGGGAGCTGACTCATAGCTGATTCAGTGCCTGACTCCACCTCCCTTTGACCCTGACTGACTAATTGACCCACGGTTTGACCACTTTGACCGTTAGTCCTAATCGTGGATCGACGGAATATTCCGTCGAGTATATTCCACCGACGGATAAATTTTCGGGTGGCCGGCGGTGACTATTCCTGGTCGGATTCCTGACATAATACCGATTTTCCTATGAGCAAAAATTCCAGAATTTTCTATGGACTTCTCTCATGGGTGTGAAGACTTGGACTAGGAGTTGGATGGAGAATTGGGCTCAAACTTGGAAAGAGAAGATGGAAGAAGATAAAGACTTGAATTTGGAAATTGAATTGCTAAAGGAAAAGGATTCTATTCCTTGGAAGATTTGGAGAATATTGAAGCCTATAAATAGAGAAGTTTTCTACATCTTTTACACATCTCTTTACACACACAACACTTTCTCTTCTTTTATTCTTTGTGTGAACTCCTTAACATGAGTAGCTAATTTTATTATTGATTGAGGATGAATTCCTAGTTCTTAATATGATTTAAGTTTTGTTTTCAATTCTATCTTGAGTTTTTCACATAATTATCGTTTGTTTTTACTAATAGGAATGATCTTAAAGACATTCATGATTGATTGATAGATTGTTTAGGTGGCCAACTAAATTGATTTGTTAATTTGATCTAAAGCTAGTGAAAGTTAGGGGATAAGTAATCGTTTCTTGACTATTTACATAAGTAGCAAACACAAGACCTTGCGGAGGGATTCCGTGGAGCAATTATGTGTGAAAACAACGCTTAGAAAGTAAACCTTGATCTAAGAGTCTAACTACTAATATAAACCTAATAAATTCATAAATCTTAATGCATTTATTTAAATTACATCTTGAGTGATCTACTACAAGGTGGTTTGGTAAATAGAATCCGATAACTAAGAGAACTTGTTACTCGGTGAAATAAGGGATTTTGGGGCTTTAGCTAAGCTAGCTGCTATCCCTACGGTTGGTGATAATCTGTGACTAATAACAAGTAGAAAAGAACATAACTTTAATCATTGTTTTGCAACGAAGAAGGATTCCTTGGTCTTGTCTCTCTTATTGATTTCAACTTTATCTTTTAATTGCTTTGTTTATTTTCTTTTGCTTTATACATCCCCCTTTTGTGACAATTTTTACAACTAGAATCTCTTGCTCCTCGTGGGAACGAACTTGACTTCCATTATATTATTTTTAATTAGGTGGAAAATAATATATTAATTTGATTGTGGTACGACACGCATCAAATTTTGGAGATAGAGTAGATAGACTTTTGAATGATATGATTTTAGTTGTTTTTATTTTTCTTTTGGTTTATTCTTGCTTTGTTGGATTCCATGGAGTCTTATCTAACTTAGTTTTGAAAATCTTATTTAGTACCTAGAAATTCCACTGTATGGTGGACAAACAAGAGCAAGCATATTACAACACGACCTAAGTTTGTTTAATCAAAAGTTTATACATGATGTTTGTAATTCAAAATTAGAAGTACCTCAACATTATGGCAAAAGAAATTTCCAACCATCCTAAAATGGGTAACATTATAAAGTAGAAGATGTGGTTGATCGCCACAAAAAAAAACATGGATATTCCACAAAAATTACTTATTATCAACAACCTTATGACCTAGCTAGGAAATTTTATGTTATCTCATTGTTTGTGTTATAAAAACAATCACTAGGAGGGGAAAGATAAAGGTGGTTCTGTTTTTTTCTTCCCAATTGATAAATCCACGATGGAGGTCGATTTCGTAAATACACTCTTTAATTGATAAGAACGATCTATTCTCTTGGTCCATCTCAAAAGTCAACAAAACAAAAAATTTGAGGGAACTTACCTTCCATAAAATGAAACAATTGATTCTCTCGCACACATCCAGTAGGATGAGTGGATTTAAAAACTCTAATCCCCATTTTGGAGCAAACGAAAATAAAAAATAAAAATGTGAAGGCGAGATAGATTGCAGAGAGACAAAAATTTAAATCCAAGAATATACTTCCGCTCAATCTATTTTTCATACTCTTAATCTTCTTACACCAAAACGTACATGTCTGACCAATCAAACTATTCAGATGTAGCAATATTTGAGAAAACCCTTTCTTTTCACATTGCTTCATGTATGAATTTTTGGGGTTTCTATCATTTTCTTGAATTTCATTTGTTCTATATTTTAACTGAAAGTATACACATTCAATGATAGCCTAATTGATTACAATAATCCCATGGTTGAAATGTGGGGGTGTCTGTATTTTTTTATTAAGCAGATTTTGAAAATAACTATCGTAGGTCGTTGGGATTTCAATCTATTCAAAACTTTTGGGTCTAGAAAGGTGAGATTTTCTTAAGCACCAATTTTCCTTTCTATTTGTTTAGACTTTAGTGAAAATAGCATTTTGGTTTTATATTGAAAGATACACTTGGAGAGAGACATAAAAAATTATTCATTTCACACATTATAATTTGGAAATCGTTTGGAAACTACAAAATGATCATACATATATATATATATAGTTTTTCGAAATAATATAAATGTGTTATATAACCAAGTTTCTTATAGTATCGGTTTCCTCCCTTTCCAGGAAGATTTCCCCTTTTAGATACTTCTTACATAAACCAAATCATACAATCGGAAACACTACTCAAATGAAAGATTTTAGATCTTCTCACCATTGGGAAACCTTTAGTTGCTTCAAATAATCCTCCTCTGTATGTATAAAACAAAAAGAGGAAAGCTGACTTTTATCTCAGATAGACAAAAGGGGCTTTTAAAAACCATTACTGAGTTATTTCCAGATCATAACCAAAGATATTGTTTCAGGTAAATGTTACTTTGTAAATTTGAATTTTACTGAGAAGAAGTTGTCCTTACTTTTCTTATGTATTCTGCAGACATATGTATGCAAATTTCAAAAAATACTATAAAGGTACAAAGCTACATAATCTGGTATGCAATGCTGCACTATGTTATAAGGAAAGACATTGGAAGGTTAGTATTACTCTTTGTTTTTAGTGTTATTTGAGAATTGTTTTAATGTTATGTAATCTTTTTACCCTTAGTGTTATGACTAGGTACATATGGATGAGCTTGTAAAGTTGTCTCCAGTAGCAGCAGAATACATGATGAGGGAAAAACGAAAGCAATGGTCTAGGGCATTCTATGACCAATCTACTTGTTTTGAGCACACCAACAACAACTTCTGTGAGTCCTTCAACAACATGGCTAGCCCAATGAGAGACAAGCCCATTTGTACCGTTGGAATGATGTATGGTCAACTCATTATGGGTATGTTTTACAAGAGAAGAGTTGAGGCTGATAAGTTGGAGCTTGGAACCTTGGTACCAGAAGTTATGAAGATGGAGAAATGCACAGCTCACCTGAGACCAAATGGAGCAGTTTATGGCAAGTTATATGAGGTGAAGAACATTGAAACTAATGCTTTGTTTCAAGTTGATATTGTTGACAAGACTTGCAGTTGCATTCAGTGGCAACTTAGAGGAATCCCTTGCATACATGGTGTGTGTGTATTGATGGATATGAGAATCAATTGGGCTGAGTGAGTTTTCTTCTTCTTTTTTTTTTTTTTTTTTTTTTTTTTTTTAATTTATTATGTGGTTGGATTCTAGTTGAACCAAGTCATTATTAATATTGTTATATTTTTGTTGGAAGTTATTGCAACAAGCGCTATCTGGTTGATGCTTTGAGAGCAACTTATGCTCCTGAGATGGGTTTATTACTAGGTAGAGAAGATTGGGATGAGGTAAGCACCAACTTTACCCAAATTTTTTTTTTTGTCCTTGCCTTTGTCCTTTTATGTAATTTAACTGTTAGGGAATCTTTCACTTTATGACAAAATATTTATCATATTTCTTCAATAATTAGGGTTTGCTTCCACTACTTATTGTCCTCTTTCATTTCTTCTTTTTCTTATTTCCTTATCTATTCTTATCTCTTTCTCTCTGTCTCTATTTCTCTCTTGTTTCTTTGTGCAGCCAGAAGACATAGTTAATATGAGACCTCTTATTGACATCAGAAAACCAGGGAGGCCATGTAAGAAAAGAAAGAGAGCTTATGATTAAGATCATATTGAGAAGAAGGTTAGAAGTTGTACAAGGTGTAAGACTATTGGGCACAACAAAATAACATGTGCTGGTGCACCTGTTGGATCTAATCCAAAGGCTAAAAGGCAAAGAACTATGGTTCAAGGAGGATCTCACTCCACTTCTTATCCAGATCCGCATGAGCTTAGTACCGGTAAGAGAATAAGAAAAGCAACAAGAGGAAGAGGAGGTGCTTCAACTACATCTGTTGCTGCTGCATCATCATCATCTCAACCTACAGATACTGCTGCTGCTGGTGCATCATCATCAACAAATGCAGGTGGTAGAGGCTCAACTGGTGGTAGAGGTTCAAGAGGAGGAAGAGGTTCAAGAGGTGGTAGAGGCAGGTCTGGAAGTGGATTGCAGGTGCAACAAACATTGTCACAGAGCATTGCAGGTGTTGGTGGGCTGAGTCAAACACTAACTCAGACTTTCACAATTCCAAAACCAAGAGGAAAAGAAAGGGTTACAGTTCTTGCTGCTGCTACTCAATAAGTCATGTGCTTGGTTCTTGTTTAGTGTCCTTTATGTTTTAAAAACCACTACTTTTGTTACTGCATATGTTTGCAGTAGTATGTTATTTATGTTTTGGATTGATGGTCTTAAAAACTCACTTATGTTATATTATGGTCTTAATGTTAATATTCTAAGTTATGGTGTCATGAAATTTTCTTTTTATTTAAGCTGTAGCTCATTACATTTGTAGATCTCCTATTTCTTTGCATAATTCTGCCATCGGAGATGTTTCTTTTACACTGGATTTTGCTGTATTCAACACAGCATCAGACAACCATTGAAAATCAAGACAGCTGGAGCATTTAAGGTATGCAATGTTATGTTTGTGTATATTTTGGCAGAACAAGAGCATCACAGTTCCCTTACAGTTTTTCTTCTTGCAGGGTTGGTTCTTCCATGAACAGTTGTTGTGCATATGACTCTTGTCACCACACGCAAAGCAGGAATGTGGAGTTGGGAGTTGAACTTTCATTGCTCTTTTTTGGTTTGTGGCATCTGCAAACCACTCAAAGTATGGGCAGACTGAGCATCTCAAGAACTTCTCAGCAACATGATCTTCAGTTTGAGCTTTCAACAACTTTCTCACTCCATTGCAAGGTACATTCTTACACCTTGAATATATCCATGGACAATCAATAGGATCATGCATTCCAATCTCACATAAACAACAAATGATGTTGATGCTGCTTGATCCATCAACTACCATGCTGCTGCTTGCCTCACTTGAATTGTTGCACCACTGACTTTTGCCTCCACCCATTTTTGGTTTGAACATGTTATCTGTAATGGTTGTTGGAATGAAATTGAAATGATAAGTATGCATGTGTGCAGGTATATAAAAAAAAAAACTGAAATTCAGACCATTGGGAACTGTCTAATTTTCTGGACACCATTTTGCCGCCACGTCGCCAATCTGCCACGTCACCGATCTGCCGTGTCAAAGACAGAGTAACCCAAGTTAAATTGGTTGAGTTAGGTTTGAGGGCATTTTGGGGACATTTAACACCGTTTTTTGGAAAAACTGTTATGTCGCCCATTGTATGATCAATTTATAGACGATTAGCAAAAGTATGACCAATTTGTAACTGAATTAGAAAAAGTATGACCAATTTGTAATTGGCCCTAGGCACATGTCGACCTAAATATCAAGCCCACGGACCTGCCATTAAAATGGCTCAGCCCACAAGTTAAACTATATATATATATTGCTTGGTAAGGCGTGAAGGTAGTCGGTAGAGATGTTGGAGTCCCGAGAGAGAGAGAGATTGATGGAGAGACAGGATACAAGGATGTCGACGAAGGCGTTTCAGCTTCTACGTTCTAGGGTTAGGACTTATCATTTAGCTGAGGAATGGAGCGGTAGTTCTTATTACTCTAAGCCGGATGTTTCTGATCCACGCACTAAATGTTTGCGTTCAAGGGTTGTGCCTCCTAGGTGAATTCTACTTAAATTTTCCCTAATCTGCGTTTCTGAAATCCCTAATTGAGTTATAAATTCCGATTTTTTTCTTGGGTTTTGCTATGGGGTTTTGAAATTGAAATCCCTCGATTCTTTTGGGGGGGTTTTTGAAGCCCCTGTTTGCTATTTATTTGTTTGTTGATTCATCCCTCGTTTAGTATTTCTATTATTATGGAATCTGTGCTGGGGTTGCTACTGTTAGTTTCTGTGTTTTATTTGCAGTTCATATCTACCAAATGCTTGATTTAACTTGTACTATTACTTTACAATGCTTGTTGTTGTTGCTGCTATGTTTGCTTACCTTGTCGTACCCATGTCCAATCCATCTTAAACACTTCCATTTGCTTTGAGTATTGCTATTTTGGCTGCGAACCTAATTGACACATAACGACGAAAACAAACTCTAATTGACACGTAACATGAAAACCTGCTAAACTTCTCCACAGCATTCATCCTGAGCCAGGATTGCTTTTCCAGAGTGCCCAATATTTGTTCTACAGGCTTATGTCCTGTAATTCTTACAGTTGAACTCATATGTATATATAGTATCATATATATAAGAATGTTCCCCGCCTATGAAGGTTTGCTTGTTTACTATCTTTGTCGTGCTTATTCACCTTTTGTGTAGTATGTTTATGCTTTACTGCCAACTTTGGCAGTACTAGTTAGTCATCGTTGTAGAGTTTTGAGTGATGGAATTTTGTTTTCAAATACGAATTTAATGTCTTGGTGAAAGCTTGTTTATGAACATAGGGCAAGTAGGGGTTGTGATTTCCGAAGAGAAGCTTAAACTTAGACTTGGTTAACTGGTTTTTGGCACATCTCTTTATCACAAACTCAATTGAATGCTTTTGATTTGCTCAAACTTTTCGGTGATTTTGGTTTTAATCTTGGCAATTTCAGCCCTGAAGATGAGGAACCTAAGTTAACTACTAAAGACCGCCATGCTTTAGTAGGGCCATATGCAATGGAAGCCATAAGTTTCTTTAACGAAAAACAAGTCAGTTTTCTTCTGAATCTTTATTGCTTTTCTTGAAATCGATCTCCAATTTTGTGGGATTCCCTTAATCCTTCTTTTTTCATCTGTTGCCTTGGCCTAAATTTCGTAGGGTACAAACTATCAGCTGGTGAAGCCTGGTCACATGACAAATTCGCTTCTTTCCGGATACCTTCTTCACCATGTCGACTTCACGGCTAGAAATACTGATGTTGCTGATGCTCCAGTGGAGATGTTTTTTGCTGAACTGAAAACTACCGACGAAGATCCTTTTGTCGTGTGTTGCAAATGCATGGGGCCAAAAAAACCAATTTCAGGTTCGTATTTAACATGTTTCATTCTTCTCTTACTGCTGCTGTTAGGTGCATTGTTTTGCTTGCTAATTGATTTGTTTGTCAATCGGAGATCACTATCATGATTTATGAATTCTTGTGTTGGCGACTCTATGAATTCGTCTTGCAGGAGATAAAAACAATGGCTGCCGTTATTGCATGGTTAACTGTGTTCAGCATCCTAGGGATGGAGGGTTCATGACTGGCCGCCGTGAAAAATTATCTCGTGCTGCATAAAAACTATAGTTCCTGGCTTGTTGGCAGTGAACTTTTTACGAACATAACAGTGTCGGTGTGTGTATTGAAACTTAATTTAGAGTTTGACTATGTTCGACGCATGCGTAGTTGCCTTTTGATATTTGTGCCTCTAAAGGCCTTTGTTAAGGGCGTTGTACTATTTGCCATTCAAACAATTTCGTGAGCAACTTAAGGATGCATAATATTATGGTATACCCCTTATGTCGTCTAATGTTATCTGACATCATGCATCTTTTGGTAGCTTTATTCCTAGCCAGTAGAAAAGGACTAGACCATCAGAACATTTTTCTGGTTTGTCCTGCTGTCTAATGCGCTTGTTGGAACTGCCCCCCCTCCACTTTGATTAGAGTGTGCAGCTTTCCCTCCCCTTTTTTCTGACTGTGTCTCGGTTTCGAAAAAGTATTGGGTTTTGGTATCAATTTCTTAAGGTGCTAAAGAAAAATGTTACTATTTTGCTGTTGTACCAATTCTTTCTTGAAAATAACACTTACATGTCTGAGTCCCGAGTAGCCAAAAATTGCATAGCAGCTTTTAACGGTAGAAGAACTATGTTACTAAGAGAAACTTGAATAAAGGTTGATTTATTTTACACGAGGGTACATGTCACCCTTGAATTTGATCTAAAAGAAAACGGGTCATAGACTCGAGAGTGTTCCATGACGGTGATATCTGTCTAATGACCAAAGTCTGATGATCGGACAAGATAGAATCACATGAGCCACAGATAACTTTACCTCTCCCAATGACATCCCTATCGAGTAGGCGTTGGGGAGCAATAATCTCCAATATCCATAGCGAAGGATAATTCCTACTGTATTATCGTTCAACATGTATCTTGGGTCTCATATGTATGAAGTTCAATCGACACCTAATTGTATATGATATTTGCATGTTCCATTTATAGTTTTTAAATCTTCATCTTTGATTTCAGTTTATTCGTATTTTGTGTTGCAGGGATCGTGATTTTGGTAGCTTGATTTTGTGTGTTTGATTCTACTGGATTGATTGGTTCATCCACACATTTTTTGAATTCAAGATCTTTATTCATATCTTAAACATGCAATATTCAATTTTTCAATCTCCGTTTTTTTATTTTGAATTTATGTTGTTTTACTTAGATCGGCTCATGATTCAATGTTAGGTTTATAATTCATGATTTTAGCTTCAATGTACTTTCTATGAAGCAGTTATGAATTATTTTGGAGAATACTGATTGTTGATGAATTATTAGGAGAATTATTAGGAGAATTATTTGGAGAATACTTGAGTGTTGATGAAATATTTCTTGGAGAATACTGATTGTTGATGAATTATTAGGAGAATTATTTGGAGAATACTGAGTGTTGATGAATCAGTTTTGGCATTAATTTGAAGTTAGAAGTTAGTGTAATCATTTAGAAGTTAGAAGTTAGTGTTGATAAACTCAATTTACATATCTAACGTTCGACATTGAATATAACTTTCACGAGGGGGCACAACCCCCAAGTGATGTGCGACGTAATTTGAATTTATAGCTAAGGTTAGGTTTAGGCTGTTTTCTTATGGTTTACAGTGAAATTTTTAACATGGAGCATGTATGGTCATGTAGTATTTCATGTAGCAGGTTAATTTGCACCGATTGCATACTAATCCGATGCGAAGTAACATATATGATATTGTATTATGTTGTTTTTTTTGTGGCAACATCTTGGTTGTTGACATAGTTTTTTCATTGTTGGCACTGAAAATTTGTACAATATCCAGATTATTGTATCAACATTGGTTGTTGATGCGGGTTTGTAGGATCAACTTTCATTGTTGATGCAAATAACCTGGATAATTTCTTATTATGGTTGTTGAAAGATGTTTTATTGGATCAACATTGGTTGTTGATGCAGTTTTTTTGGATCAACTTTCATTGTTGACCTGGATAATTTTCTGATTATGGTTGTTGACAAATGTTTTATTGGATCAACATTGGTTGTTGATGCAGGTTTATTGGATCAACTTTCGATGTAAATAACATGGATAATTTTCTGATTATGGTTGTTGACAGATGTTTTATTGGATCAACATTGGTTGTTGACAGATTACGTTATCAACATTGGTTTGTTGATCCCAAATACTGAACACAACTTTTTTTTTTTTTTTTTAATGTTTTATTAGTTTTGTTGATCTGTTATGGTTGTTGCACATCAAAGATGGTTGCTGTATAGTTCACATTTTGCAATTTGACCGTCTCACATGCTATTTCAGAATCAAGGCTGGCCAAAGCTTGGACAGTGCAAACAAGCTAGTAATGCAAGAGTGGCATTGCAAATTGGTTAAGTATAGAGTTTGGTTGTACAGACTTTTATGTTTGATTCGTGTATAAAAAGATGATATGTGGTTGTGTTATTTTTGATTCAGTGGCCATTTGGACTGTCTCTGATATGTGTTTCTGTTATTTTGATGCATCCGCTTCATTTGAATCATCTGCTTGCAGTGGAAAGTAGAATAGTTACCAATGGAGAATTCCGAAGAAGTGGAGAATCCTGAAGTACCTCTGCTACTCAATCGATATAGAGCTGAACCATGGAGGATGGATCGGGCTAAAGAAACCCCAAATTCATATTACGAGACCTCGCTTAGTAGCAAGCTCGGGTTATTGGCTGCAAGGGGAGGGGATGGCTTTTCAGCTGCAGCATCTGCTGATTTTTCATGGACAAATCCAGAACCCCTATATCAACTAAATGAGCGTAAGCTGTTTCTCTTTTTATTTATTTTTGTTTTGATTTATTGTTTCTGTCATGTGTTTGGGGTCCCGTATCATATGCGTGTTTGTCTTCATTTAGTATTTAGTTAGTATTTATTGTCTCTATCCTGCGAAATCATGGATGAAAAACGGGTTAAAAGATTGCTTCTTAATGAAGATTTGCTTACTGAAGATCTGTTAAGGTAACCACGGTGGGAACGTATCTTGTTTCTTAATCGTCGGGTGATGTTTACTTTTATGAATTGCTTACTGAAGATTTGTTGCAGTCTGTTGCAGTCTTTGTTACTTGCTTTATGCTCAATATGAATATCCTTTTTGTATCGGATGGTGGAGTTTGAATGGGGAAGAAGACGATAGACTCTTGTCTATTTCTGTAAGCATTTGGCAAAAAGATTGTCTGGCAAAAGGAGTTGATCTGTCTAAAGGAGAACAGAGAACATACTTGTACAGACCTTTGTTTTTGACAACTCTGGAAACTCCAGACAAATTTATTTCATGTTTAGTTGAGTGATTTTAGTGATTGTTCAGATTGTTGGCAATCACTTTTTGAGTGCATTGTAAAATCCTCTTGTCAATTCTTTGGTATCAATAAATTTTCTATTATCAAGCAACATAATAATATTCCTATCTATTTCTGCAATGGTTCTTCATGTTGAATTACTCATGGTTTGAAATTACTCCAGATTTTCTGAAGTAGTTTCAAATTCTTTCAGTGCTTATATTCTCAGTTCACACATTTGCTAGAGCTCTATCAAGCATAAGGTCCTTGCTCTCTCTTTTGCTTCTAAATGAAGTTTATGAGCTTTCACATTCCAACTGGATATATGGGTTCATGTATTACTTCATGTGGTCACAAACTGGTAGGTGTATACGCTTGCGATTCCACTCCATATCCTCCTCGGTGTTACAAGTATCTGTTGGGGTTTGCTTGTCATGATATACCCAATGCTGCACAAGTCTTCTCTGGTGAATGGTTAGAGAGTAAGGCTGGTATACTTTAGTGGTACCACAATTTTTTTTTTTATGGGAATGAATTCTCTTAGCATGCTTTTCTTCCCGATTCTTCCACTTCCGAGAGGATATGTTTATCTTTCGAGCTTGGGACTGTCCAATTCTCTGGTGTTCCAAATTCTCAATGTATGGCTGTGGGTTGATTACTTGAAGTGGAAATTCAGACTGGTTTCAACTGATTTGTGGAGTATTAGGTTCTGGGAACTACTGGCTGAGAAGGGGAAGCTGCAATTAATGGGAACTTACAAGCAGTACACCTTGTTGTCATAGGGGTTATTATGCAGCACAGAAAAGTATGCGAGCATACTTCTGGGGTCTCCTGAAGATTTATGGACATCAGCTGTTATGTTTGCAACAATACTTGATATCTTATGTGTGTCCTTTAGTAGCATTTAGTTAGTGGCAGTATGATCGTTGTGGTTAGACAACAGTTTCTTTTTGAGTCTGAAAATGTCTGATATGTTTTCTTTGTTGTTTCAACAGCTCACTGCATCGCTTACGCAGTAAAAGCTGTCATCGATTTGCAAATGAATATCATTCCTCGATTGGATGCTGAGGGGGAGGATATTAACCAGCCTTTGGGTGTGCCGCAAATCTCGTTGAATTACCTGACTACACGTCTTGGACTTCTTGAGCATCCAACTATGCCCTTGCTGCTTGAATATCTAAATGACAATGGATTTGTGGACCAAGACACACCATTTGATGTAGACACAGGGGAAACAGCTCCAGTAAGTTCTTGAACTTCTATTAGCCTATCGGCACCTGCGTTCTCATGTGCTTCAACTATTATACTAAACAATAAACAAACGAAGCATGTTTATGAGGCTTACCCTATCTTAGGTTTGATTTAGCCTGCTTGCAATCTTCTATCAGGTCATTTGCCATTGCATTATATAGACTTTCCTGTAGTATTAATGTACTATTGTTTTGTGGACTGATGTCATTGTGGCGTCGTTTCTTTTCAGGATGCTAGAAAGTTTTACCTACACTGGAGCATGGGGTTTTGTCTCAGAAGTTATATGAAGGCAGCAAGGGACACAGAGGTTGATATGTTGACCTTGTACAGCAGAGCAATCAAGGAGTGCATAACAGAGATGGGAGGAGTTGTTGCTGAGTTTTTGATAACGAGCCTGTTTAGCAAAACTGGAGCAACTGTTGTCACTTCAGCTGGACGAAGATTGACGACTGCCACGAAGACGAAAAGTGGCAAAACTCGAAGAAGACGGCTAGCACATGCAGTCGTACTAGTAGGTTGGAGGACCACCGCCAACGGCACTGTAGAGTTTCGCTTTCTGAATTCTCATGGTGCAGGTTACGGGGAGAATGGTTTTAATTGGGTGCGTGCTAATGCCACTGTGCATGTGTATGCACCCCAGGTGCTAGAATGGTGGGATTAGTCGATGGAATTTGTACTGTGAATCAGGAGTCGTGAATATGTAATTGGAAATAGTAAACTGTTATAACTTATGTGATGGATATCTTAATTACCATTGAGTAAGCTGTACTTTGATGGTTTTAGTAACACGAACTGATCTTTATTTTCACGATTCTCAACTTATCTTTATGTATGTACTTGAAAGAGTAAGATGTTTCAACTTCATACACAATGGAAGTTTTGAGGTATCCTGATTACCATTGAGTTTTTCTTCTTGATAACTGAACCAAAACATGCCAACAACTTCTGAGATCATAGGATCCACAAATACTGGTTAGGGTCCCTAAAATGGTTCTGTGTTGGTTTTGGGTGCAGGACATCTGGACTCTGACGTATGATACCCAAAAAAGACATTTATGATCGTATCGAAAGAAGAGTCCATTTTAAAGCTGAGGAGTACCGGACAGCATTTGTTAAAGGAATCTTTTTACGAGTATACTTTAAACCAGATGATATTCAACCTCCAGTGGATCATCCTTTGCTAGTGGAATGTTCGCGATTTTCCTCTTTTTCACAAGCATGACCATGAAGAGAGGCTCTCAATAGTAGCTTTTAACCGCTGTTGCTAAGCTATAAAAAGAGCTCAAAATAGAAGACTTTTCTTCTCTCATCTGCTGTAGGGGCTCTAATGCAATAGGCGAAACAAGGATAGCAGGAATTTTATTAGTTCGTTTGCTGGATCTAACCTAAACGCCCTTTTCTTTGATAGTTCCGCAAAGCCCAAGTGAATAAAGCTTCTAGATCTCTGTCTACCACGTCTCGACCCCTATAAAAAACGACCTTTAGATTTAAACCAAGTCGATTAGCTGCCAGGCGCCCCGTCTCTATTGAGAGGACAATGCATTCAGAGGATTTAGCCTCGTTTAGTTCTAGCGGGACGTTCTGTCAATCGGTGAAGGTTTTTGGTGACAAGACCTGGAGATATCAGAAGTGAGAATGCTGACATGAGTAACGAGAAATCCTGTGAAAAACAGCAGGGTACGACGAAGCCCACGGGGTGACACATGGTTGTACTGGTCAGCTTTGGGCTGGAGATTGACGATTGACTGAGCGTGCTTTGACAGCTCGTGATGGAGTACTCTCTGACGGATTCGCTCTATTATTGCCTCCTATTCTTGAGGGAGTTCTCGGGATTTCTAGCAGTGCCATGAACAGAACTCTTGATCTATGTGACCAGTGAGATCAGCAATCTTTACCATCGACCGATACTTCCATAGGGTCAGCTGGTTTACTGTGAATCCATGGGAACTCAGAAGTTGTCTCTCATTTCTGTTTCCACAATAAAGAACAAACTTGTGTACTGACCGGTATCTATGGAATTCAAGCAAGCTCCAGAGTGGAAATTCCAGAATTTAATACTTCCATCAGCTGCACCTCCACCTGAAGCAAGCAAGTTAGCCTGGTACGGCAACCAAGCCAAGGTTCTAACTGCAGCAGTATGATCTTCCAGCCTGCGATACCATTGAGTAGGAGAATTGGCATCCGCATCTAATCCAACATCCAACGAATTTGCATCCAATGGATGCACGGATTGGGTACGGATAATCAGATGGAATTTTTTTAATTAAAATTTATACAGAAGAAATAAAGCCAACATGGATGATTTCTTATAGAACCCGCAGATTTTATATATGTATATAATAAATATATAAGTGCCATGAACAACACTCCAAGTAAACACCTTAAGGATTCCTAAACTATCTATCTATATATTTTCTAAAAACTATATAAATGCCCTTAATTTACCTGGCTTGATTGGGGTATACCCAGATTAATTGGGGTATACCCAATAAGACAAAATAGGTTGATTTTACTTCAATACCCTTGAACTAATTAACTTAAAATTAAACCCTAAAATTAAAAATTAAAAAACTCCTAATATTCCCTAATCTCTCTTCTCTAATCTCTCTGCTCTTCCCCTTCATCTTCTTCCATTTCTTACATCAAACGAAAATCTTGAACTTTGATTTTCCAAAAAAATCGTTGACTCTACCTATAAAATAAGACTATAAATGATGTTTAAACTCAAACCCATCATTGTGTTGTGTGATTTGATTGTTATATTAGGTTAGAAATCGAAAATTATGATTTCGTGTTTTTGGCCTAAAGGTCGTAACATGCATATCTTGCCGACTTTTCATAATGACCATGGCGATTTATCAAATTTTTTCAACAAATTTAAGGGTATTTTTGAATACCTTGTCTTAGGCCAAATAAATGCACCAAGGCAGGTATTTTCAAAATACCTTGCAAAAAACAGCCAAAAATTTCTAAAATACCTTAGCAAAAATAATTGGAAGGGTATTTTTTAAATACCTTGCCGGCCAATGTTTTTTCAACAGTCGGCGGGGTATTTTTTGAAGACCTTGCCGGCTAATAAATTTTTTCTGTCGTCTCCTGTGTGTCAAAACTGAAAGTGTTGAATTTTGAGTATGATTTCATACAACAGCTTTTCAATCCCCTTTTTAGAAGTGTTTGGGTTGTGTGCTTTCATTTCCGTTGCAAAAGATTTTCTCAAAACAAATTTTTTTCATAAAAAATCTTCCCAAATAAGTTCAATCAAAAACAAAATTTCAATTCATAAGTTTTAATCCACTCAATTAATCAATCTAAACTCAATTAATTAAGCTAATCATATTTTTTTAGTGTTAATTAAACAAGGGTATATTAGCCATTTAGAAAAATATATTGCTAAGGGGTGGCTTCTTTTACTTCAAAATGACCCTATTTTGTCTTATTGGGTATACCTCAATTAATCTGGGTATACCCTAATCAAGCCAGGTTAATTTAACGGGTGATGTCCAACGGATTTTCAAGGTTGCATCCGAGCTCAATCCATAATTCGCTAGATTTCAAAAGTCTCATCCGCATCCAATCCATTAGCGGAAGGTCGGGACATCTATCCGCAAAAATACAGTTGGTCCCGGTTAAATTCGTGGATTACGGGCCAAATGCTCACCCCTATCGAAAACAATCCACAATCATTTTTTCTTTTAACCACATTTTTGATTGTGGTAATTATATAATTGTCCATTCTTTTCACGGGCTTCACAAATACCCTTATGACACAACAAATATACCCCTCTCAATCTAAAGCCCATCAGGGGTTCATTAAGGATTCTGAAACGTTACAAATGTACCCTTCATATATATTTATTAGTCTAAACCAAAAATCTATTAATAATGGAAGAAAAACAGAAAGAGAGAGAGAGAAAAGCCGTTCTTTAGCTGAAAACTCGAAGAATTTTTTTTTTTCGAAAATTCCCTCTGAGAATTCTAGGGTTTGAATCAATAGAAAATCTTCTTCTTCTTCTTCTTCTTCTTCTTCTTCTTCTTCTGAATCTGTATTCGTCAATTTAATCGATTGAATCCGTAAATCTGATATCTGAGAGCCTTGTCTTCATCAACAACATAATCTTCTCGATCTGTTTTTCTGAAACAAATTGGTAACGGTGATTCGTGATTGAAGATGAATAGAATTGTATATGATATTTGCATGTTCGATTTATAGTTTTTAAATCTTCATCTTTGATTTCAGTTTATTCGTATTTTCTGTTGCAGGGATCGTGATTTTGTAAGCTTGATTTTGTGTGTTTGATTCTACTGGATTGATTGGTTCATCCACGCATTTTTTGAATTCAAGATCTTTATTCATATCTTAAATAGGCAATATTCAATTTTTCAATCTCCGTTTTTTTATTTTGAATTTATGTTGTTTTACTTAGATCGGCTCATGATTCAATGTTTGGTTTATAATTCATGATTTTAGCTTCAATGTACTTTCTATGAAGCAGTTATGAATTATTTTGGAGAATATTGATTTTTGATGAATTATTAGGAGAATTATTTGGAGAATATTGAGTGTTGATGAAATATTTCTTTGATGAATTATTTGGTGAATACTGAGTGTTGATGAATCAGTTTTGGCATTAATTCGAAGTTAGAAGTTAGTGTAATCATTTAGAAGTTAGAAGTTAGTGTTAATAAACTCAGTTTACATATCTAACGTTCGACATTGAATATAACTTTTACGAGGGGGCACAACCCCCAAGTGATGTGCGACGTAATTTGAATTTATAGCTAAGGTTAGGTTTAGGCTGTTTTCTTATGGTTTACAGTGAAATTTTTAACATGGAGCATGTATGGTCATGTAGTATTTCATGTAGCAGGTTAACATTTGCACCGATTTCATACTAATCCGATGCGAAGTAACATATATGATATTGTATTATGTTTTTTTTTGTGGCAACATCTTGGTTGTTGACATAGTTTTTTCATTGTTGACACTGAAAATTTGTACATTATCCAGATTATTGTATCAACATTGGTTGTTGATGCGGGTTTGTAGGATAAACTTTCATTGTTGATGCAAATAACCTGGATAATTTTCTTATTATGGTTGTTGACAGATGTTTTATTGGATCAACATTGGTTGTTGATGCAGTTTTTTTGGATCAACTTTCATTGTTGACCTGGATAATTTTCTGATTATGTTTGTTGACAGATGTTTTATTGGATCAACATTGGTTGTTGATGCAGGTTTATTGGATCAACTTTCGATGTAAATAACCTGGATAATTTTCTGATTATGGTTGTTGACAGATGTTTTATTGGATCAACATTGGTTGTTGACAGATTACGTTGTCAACATTGGTTTGTTAATCCCAAATTCTAAACATAACTTTGTTTTTTTTTTTTAATGTTTTATTAGTTTTGTTGATATGTTATGGTTGTTACATGTCAAAGATGGTTGTTGTACAGTTCACATTTTGCAATTTGACCGTTTCGCATGCTATTTCAGAATCAAGGCTGGCCAAAGCTTGGACAGTGAAAACAAGCTAGTAATACAAGAGTGGCATTGCAAATTGGTTAAGTGTAGAGTTTGGTTGTACAGACTTTTATGTCCAAAAGATAGTTAGTCACAGTTGCGGGGATGGACTGTGCAACTCAATAGTTCTGCTTTAGCGAGTTAGGCAAAGAAAACTTGCAATTCTGGTTCGGATATGCAAAATGGCATAAGTATAAAGAGTTTATAATTTGTGGCCACATTCAGAGAAATGAGTTCTTGAATGGCGTTTGCATGAACAGAATTTGGCGAGGCATGAAGTACTAAGTTCGGGTGTATTATGCAAAGAGAACCCCTATGCACTTTGTGGCATGCTTAACGGAGGGCATGAAGGACAACATTTCAAGGCAGGTTCCAGCAAAATTGATTGAAAATGAATCCAAGTCGTTTATAAGTCCTTGTCATGTTGAGTTAGATGCAAAAGGCAAAGTTGGGAGGCGAAAGGCTATGGCAATAATCGTGGTGATCAGTTGAGAAGAATCATTATTTGTGTACACTTAGGGGTAAATGATTCAAGGAGAGGCCTAAAGATAATGGCTAAGAAGAATTTTGAGGTTTGCATTTGGGTATTGATGCATGATTTGAGTAGCTGTTTAAGCGTAGTGCACGACGTTGAGATGTGGTTCAAGTAGATGAGATCAATGGCAAAGAAGTAAAGCTAAGTGATGTTGATGTTATGGCACGGAAGTTGACAGAGGGAATATTTTGAAGCCAACAATGGTTACTGAATTTCAGAAAAGGTTCTGAGAGTGCGTACAACGAGCATAATACAAATATAATGTTTATACTGGGTCGCGTTCAACGAGGGCATTGAACGGATTAGGTGGGGGAGGTCTATGACCGGTCTGGCAAGTGTCGCACAATGATTTCACGTTACTATTTTACAGGCCAAGACAATGTTCCGCCGTAATGGCGCAATGCAAGTCCATAATAGCGCAATGCAAAGCCATAATAACAGTTTACTGTATAGACTGTCAAGCACTAAGATAGTGGCACCCTACAGGTCCCGTGAAGCGCAAAGGTAGCGCTACACTATAAAAATATTTGGATAAGGAATGAATCTTATTGGCTGACACAATGAGGCTTCATTGAGGGAAAGGAAAGACGAGGCCAAAGTGACATATGCAACATGCGATGTTGGCATTAAGGCATATCCGTGGAATTGAGTTGGCCCAAACTCAAGGATGATGTAAGAAGGTAGAATAGACCAAGAGTTGGTATATGACATTAGTTCAAGGCTATCCAAAGCTTTGACAGTGCAAACAAGCTAGTAATGTAAGAGTGGCATTGTTAATTGTCAAGCGAATTGGTTTAGTGTAGCATATGGCGCCAGAACAACCATAATGAGCTTAAGGAGATGGACTCAATGATTGAAGCACAAAGATTGTCCTTGCATGAGCATAGAGTGATTAGCATGCAGGGCCAAGATGGCTGAGCATTGGAGCGAGGCATAATTCAGTAAAGCACAACAGTGATGCAATACGGCTCAAGTGACGGTTACGAGTTGGTTACGAGCTCCACAAGCATGCCAATGACGTGATACAAAGGAAAACAATTATAAAGGGTATTTATAAGTGTGGGATAAGGTTCCTAATTGCAATAGAACATGTGTTGGATGATTGGCGCGAGTTGGAGAAGAACTGCCAGTTAGCACAGTTAGTGGCGGTTATGGAACTGTTGCATGGACAGATGACTGTCCCTTGCCTGTGCAACAATAGTGCACGGTTTTGGCCAAGTAAAGATGCTATATAAATAGTCCCAAGACATGGAAAATTCGGCAGGCTTACATAGGAGAGTGTGAGACTCAAAATATGAGAGTTTTTGTAAGGCTAAGGCTTGGTTCAAGGTGAAAAAATCTGTGTAAGTGCCTAAGTGGGGAAGTTTTTTATTTCTTCCCTTTGATGCAATAAAAGAAATTGATTGTGTCATGTTCTAAGTTTTCATGGTTGACTGATTGTGTTTGGCTATGTATGGCAATGTTTGAATGCATTATGGGATGCATTTGAGAAGTTAAGTGAAGAGAAAGAAGGCTAAAGACTTCCGCCGAAGAACTGTTGAGTTGGTTGTTTGCATTGGTGCAAACTTATAAGGCTGAAGTGCAGGTGGGTGAAGCTTTATTCACAAAACCACTATATTTCCGGGTTACAATTTCACAGAAAATTGTCTGGGGTATTTGAAGGTGTGACATGTACATGGACGGTATTGGGGGGTGGCTTAGGGGTGCTCCAGCCACCCCCAAATCTTTAAAAATCACCCAAAAATCAATTTTTCATGTGTATTTTTTGGAAAAATATAATAGCCCCCCTAGGAATTCAATGTTTATCCCATAGAGTTATTTTAGCCTACCCAGTCTTTCAATCCTGCTTCCGTCGCTGGACATGTACCAACTTTACTGAGGAGGATACCAAAATTCATATAAAACAAACTAAAACACCATCGTCTTATATGAATTTGATCACCCTCCTGAGTAATCCGACACCTCCATGAGGAATGTGGAGATTTATGAATTTTGGTTTTAGGAATGAAGAATGAAGAAAGTTTTGTCCATAGCATTGTTGGCAGTAATCTATATTATAAGGAAGAAGGTTGTCTGCCTATGGGTCAATTAGGACCATTGATTTAGGCCATCCCACGTCAGCGATTGATTGTTACATGTTTGACTCAAAGTCAAAGATGGCCGTTGATTTTAAGCATCTTATTACCTTTGACGTTAGATATTATTCCGCGGCCCGACCAAAGCTAACCCTAATCTAACGACCACTCAGCTTAAATACGGTTTGGTCAGGGATGCCACCACGGTCTTTTTCTTTATCAAAAGAAAAAAAAAAAGAAAAACGTCGTCCTCTTTCCTTATCTACATATTCTTCTTTCCAGCTCCATATTAAAAAGAAAAAAACACCGTCGAAGAGAAGGCAATGAAGAAATGTATGGTCTAAATTGTTTATTGATATCGAACAGATAAGCAATTGTGACGCAATAATGACATATGCCTGGGAATAATACCACAGAATTGTTCTACCAAAATTAAAACAATTTCAGAATTGTTCGAATTTTGAATTTGAACCTCCAAATTTTGATGCGCTTGGATATTGTTTTGATTGGGTTCTGAAATTGTGAGGGCATCAACGGCACCAAAATCCATTGGAGGATGAACATGTTTGCTTATTGCATGAGGTATTCATCTGTCCTTGGACATTTCATTAGTGCTTACACCAATTCATACGCAAACAATGTTGTCTCAATTTCTCTATGGTTGTATAAGAAACTTTCCCAACTTTACGTTTGTAATTTAATTTGTTGTTTATGTGTTTTAGTTATATGGACCTCTCATTTTTGGGCTTCTGCGTGTAATAGATTCATTCAACGAATATAGCTGTAGTTTTTGTGAATTATAGAGCATGTAGTTTAATCGATTATGCTCTGTTGTAAATATGTGAATATTAATGGTGTTCACTGGTTATACTCTGTTGTAAACCACTCTTATCTATTTTTTTTTCTTTTTTTTTTAAATTTATTTCTATGGTTTCGAATCAGTGTTTCGAATATGGAGAGGAGCTAATTGGGAGTTTGGAGAAGAATGTTACTACTTTGATGTTGTTAAGGCATATAGCTGAGTCAATCCAATGAAAGAAAAATGGTTTAACTGGAAGGTAAGAACAAAGCCAGTGGCTTGGGAAGTCAGAGTGGATTCAACACTCAATAGAGCTAAAATGCTAAAGGTTGAGACCAGGTTGGTGAAATACGACCTCCTTTTGATATATAGTCATAGGAACATATATTACTCTTCATTTTTGTAATTCATATTAAATACTTCGTATGAGGATAGTGTCAATTCAATAACATAATATCAAAATTTTCTGATGCTTTTGTTTAGTTATAAATATGACAGAGAAGTTAACTCAGTGCAATTTTTATCATCTCATTTTGTTTCATTAAGATCTCGACAACGAGAAGTTACTAACAATAGTTATGGTACAGTTCTAATTAGTACTTATTCTGTATAATGCATGAAGACATTTTTTCATGGTTCAATCAATTGGTCCAGTTGAAAATGCAATTGGCTTATAGATGTCCAGAAGTGCAATTGCACACAAACGTTTTTTTTTTTTTTTTTGGTTGTTGTTCAATATCTCTGTTGGACAATTACCTATTTCTTTTGATAATTCCATTTGCTTTGGCTTCTTTAATTTGGGTTAACCTCCGTATCTAATTATTGTTGACGCATCCGCCTGTGGTGGAGCTACGACACAAAGGGAAAGATGCCACGTGTATATGAACTTAATCTGTTTAATATTTGCTTCCCTCAAAGTCCTAAGTGATTAGATATATATATACTAACTCAATTCAGTCATACAACAAGTATTTTCCTTTCCACAAACGAGGCAATCAATTAAGGAATCTGCTCATCACTAGAAACTGCACAACTGAACTTACGCTTTGTTTGTTATTCGAAGAAAAAAAAAGTAGGCAGCTAACGTAGTACCCTTTCAGAGAATATTGGGAGGTGAGATGTGACGGACCGGAAAATTACGCCTTTGGCGCGTTGCCCCGCAAGCCGTAACTCCCCCGGTGCGCCATGACGGAGCTACGATCCGGGCCTTAGAGTTAGGAAAATGCACGTTCATTTGCCCTTGCAAGCATGCTCGTGAAGCATGATGCAGATAAATAAGCTTCCACGCCGTTCCAACTTACCCTTGTTCCGCAAAGGGTTTATTAAGAAAACCAAAAACTTTCTTAAAACTGCCTTTTGAGGCCCTAAACGATGGAATTTGGCAAAATTCTAGTGACCATGTGGATCTATAGGTTGACATGTCTTGATCGTGGTCTATTTCCCATCAAAATGGACTCCTCTTGAGCTAAATTACGACACTCCAGTTTTTAGCCTATGTTGAACGCCTTGATAGGAAGTATGAGCATCCAGTGAATGGAATGCAACTTGCCTCATCAAGTTTGGCCACAATCATCTCTTGCATCGATCTACCAATCCAGATGATATGAAAGGCCAAAATGCCGCAATCACCTCTAAATTAGATGATATGAGCGACAAAGTGCTGGACCGGCAATGCTGCAACTCATTGCGGATGCCTACGTACCCTTCCCTACTCTAAAGGGATCAAGCACAGACCGTAGTTCATCATCGAAGGGACAAAAGCTTAACCAACTCGTTTGCAAGGCCGTAGCCTAGCAAAAATGGTAATGGCCTAGTCCGTATAGGCCGTTCCGTTAAGTTGCACAATGATTATGCATCATCGGGTCCGCGACATGGCATAATGATGCCTAAGCATCAAATGCCCTCTTCGCAAGACTACGTAACTATAAATGAGCCTTAGGCATCATTTATACCCTTTTGGCTAAGCTATGAAGCTTACTTGGTACATAGTCCGCATATGCACCTTCAACCAAGTACCCCTCCTTATACATGTCTTAATGGAATTCCTACAAGTATGGAAAGGGGACCAAAATGACATGCCTGCTTCACTGTTCATCGTAATGATTGCGTTCCAATCCGCAATGATTGCGTTACTTCGCAATGATTTCGTGTGATGATTGCGCAACACTCATTCGGCCAGCCCTCTATGGCCTGACGCACAATGATTGAGCGATATTGGCTCTAGGCCAATAACCTTCATAATGCACAATGATTACGCTGCAAGCTCAAGGCCACCCAACTGGCCTAGTGCATCATTTGATGCGAGATTTGGCTCTTGGCCAAATGCCAAACATAATGCGCCATTTTGGCATGGTATTGGCCTTAAGCCAATCCACCTTTTTCACGCTGCGGAAGTTTGGATGAAGCTTCATCTCAGGCCATGGCAAAATCTTTTAGCATGCGCCATGCTAAAAACACGGGGTGTTACACTATTCACCCTTTTAAAGAATTTCGTCCCCGAAATTCAAAACAAAAACTATTGTGGACAAACTCATTGGTTTGGATTCCTGAACAAAAGTCCCATACCAGATGCTCAGAAATCACGGGTTTTTTCTAGTTGTCGTGAACATCAATTTAGACCTTCTGAGCAAACATCCCATACTGCATACTCAGGAATCCAAAAAGAGTCCGCAATGTCACCAAGAATCTCAATTGGCCAGTGCCAAAGGGATATCTCAACAAGGTATCCTAAATGTGCATCCCATAATACACACACATGAGTCCCTAAAGTTCACAAAGTTGGTGCCAAAGGTTTGGCACGAGTATAACGCAACATGCCACTTCTTTTTGCAGTACTGTGTGGAATAGCTTCCAGTTGCCCACCATCCTTGACGGTCATCCAGGTTGCAACTCGTAAGTGGGATGCTAGCCGGGCCTGACAACGCACACCATTGGCCAGTTTCCAATGTGTGGGGATGATCAGTCCCATTGTCTACCCACCGTCCCAGAATGTCTTCCGGATATCCACTCGTAAGTGGGGTTCCACTTAGGCCAGGCAAACTCACAGTACAAAACAAGCTCAACTCGATTCGCAAAGTAACTGGCCTAGCAGTTACAAACTCTTTCCGCACAAAAGTTGGCCTACTCTCCAACTCTATTTACTTTAGAAGGAAACAATGCTCGTTTGACGAGTCCACTCCGCACAAGTCCCTAGAGTTATCTCAGAACATGCTCTGATACCAATTGTGACGGACTGGAAAATTACGCCTTAGGCGCGTTGCCCCGCAGGCCGTAACTCCCCCGGGGCGCCATGATGGAGCTACGATTCGGGCCTTAGAGTTAGGCAAACACACGTTCATTTGCCCTTGCAAGCATGCTCATGGAGCATGATGCATCTAAATAAGCTTCCACACCATTCCAACTTACCCTTGTTCTGTGAAGGGTTTATTAAGTAAGCAAAACTTTCTTAAAATGGCAAAACGACCTTTTGATGCCATAAACGATGGAATTTTGCTAAATTCTAGTGACCATGTGGATCTATAGGTTGACATGTCTTGATATTTGGTCAGTTTCCCATCAAAATGGACTCCTCTTGAGCTAAATTACGACACTCCGGTTTTTAGCCTATGTTGAACGCCTTGATAGGAAGTATGAGCATCTAGTGAATGGAATGCAACTTGCCTCGTTAAGTTTGGCCACAATCATCTCTTGCATCGATCTACCGATCCAGATGATATGAAAGGCCAAAATGCCGCAATCACCTCTAAATTAGATGATATGAGAGACAAAGTGCTTGACCGGAAATGCTACAACTCATTGCGGCTGCCTACGTACCCTTCCCTACTCTAAAAGGATCAAGCACGGATCGTAGTTCATCATCGAAGGGATAAAATCTTAACCAACTCGTTTGCAAGGCCATAGCCTAACAAAAGTCCGTATAGGTCGTTCCATCAAGTTGCACAATGATTATGCATCATCGGGTCCGCGACATGGCATAATGATGCCTAAGCATCAAATGCCCTCTTTACAAGGCTACGTAACTATAAATGAGCCTTAGGCATCATTTATACCCTTTTGGCTAAGCTATGAAGCTTACTTGGTACATAGTCCGCATATGCACCTTCAACCAAGTACCCCTCCCTATATATGTCTTAATGGAATTCCTACAAGTATGGAAAGGGGACCAAAATGACATGCCTGCTTCACTGTTCATCGCAATGATTGCGTACAATGATTACGCACAATGATTGCGTTCCAATCCGCAATGATTGCGTTACGTCGCAATGATTTCGTGTGATCATTGCGCAACACTCGTTCGGCCAGCCCTCTCTGGCCTGATGCACAATGATTGTGCGATATTGAATCTAGGCCAATAACCTTCATAATGCACAATGATTACGCTGCAATCTCAAGGCCAACCAACTGGCCTAGTGCATCATTTGATGCGAGATTTTGCTCTTGGCAAAATGCCAAACATAATGCGCCATTTTGGCACGGTATTGGCCTTAAGCCAATCCACATTTTTCACGCTGCGGAAGCTTTGGATGAGGCTTCATCTCAGGCCATAGCACATCTTTTAGCATGCGCCATGCTAAAAACACTGGGTGTTACACTATTCACCCCTTTAAAGAATTTCGTCTCCGAAATTCAAAACAAAAACTATTGTGGACAAACTCATTTGTTTGGATTCCTGAACAAAAGTCCCATACCAGATGCTCAAAAATAACGGGTTTTTTCTAGTTATCGTGAACATCAATTTAGACCTTCTAAGCAAACATCCCATAATGCATACTCAGGAATCCAAAAAGAGTCCGCAACGTCACCAAGAATCTCAATTGGCCAGTGCCAAAGGGATATCTCAACAAGGTATCCTAAATGTGCATCCCATACTACACACGCATGAGTCCCTAAAGTTCACAAAGTTGGTGCCAAAGGTTTGACACGAGTATAACGCAACATGCCACTTCTTTTTGCAGTACTGTGTGGAACAGGTTCCAGTTGCCCACCGTCCCTGACGGTTATCCAGGTTGCCACTCGTAAGTGGGATGCTAGCCGGGCCTGACAATGCACACCATTGGCCAGTTTCCAATGTGTGGGGATGATCAGTTTCATTGTCTACCCACCGTCCCAGACTGTCTTCCGGATATCCACTCGTAAGTGGGGTGCCAGGCAAACTCACAGTACAAAACAAGCTCAACTCGATTCGCAAAGTAACTGGCCTAGCAGTTACAAACTATTTCCGCGCAAAAGTTGGCCTACTCTCCAACTCTATTTACTTTAGAATGAAACAATTCTCGTTTGACGAGTCCACTCCGCACAAGTCCCTAGAGTTATCTCGGAACATGCTCTGATACCAACTGTGACGGACCGGAAAATTACGCCTTTGGCGCGTTTCACCACAGGCCGTAACTCCGCCGGTGCGCCATGATGGAGCTACGATCCGGTCCTTAGAATTAGGAAAACACACGTTCATTTGCCCTTGCAAGCATGCTCGTGGAGCATGATGCATCTAAATAAGCTTCCACACCATTCCAACTTACCCTTGTTCCGCGAAGGGTTTATTAAGTAAGCAAAACTTTCTTAAAACAGCAAAAACGGCCTTTTGAGGCCCTAAACGATGGAATTTGGCTAAATTCTGGTGACCATGTGGATCTATAGGTTGACATGTCTTGATATTTGGTCCGTTTCCCATCAAAATGGACTCCTCTTGAGCTAAATTACGACACTCCGGTTTTTAGCCTATGTTGAACGCCTTTATAGGAAGTATGAGCATCCAGTGAATGGAATGCAACTTGCCTCATTAAGTTTGGCCACAACCATATCTTTCATCGATATACCGATCCAGATGATATGAAAGGCCAAAATGCCTCAATCACCTCTAAATTAGATGATATGAGAGACAAAGTGCTGGACCGGCAATGCTGCAACTCATTGCGGCTGCCTACGTACCCTTCCCTGCTCTAAAAGGATCAAGCACAAACCGTAGTTCATCATCGAAGGGAAAAAAGCTTAACCAACTCGTTTGCAAGGCCGTAGCCTAAAAAAATGGTAGTGACCTAGTCCGTATAGGTCGTTCCGTCAAGTTGCACAATGATTATGCATCATCAGGTCCGCGACATGGCATAATGATTCCTAAGCATCAAATGCCCTCTTCGCAAGGCTACGTAACTATAAATGATCCTTAGGCATCATTTATACCCTTTCGGCTAAGCTATGAAGCTTACTTGGTACATAGTCCGCATATGCACCTTCAACCAAGTACCCCTCTTAATGGAATTCCTACAAGTATGGAAAGGGGACCAAAATGACATGCCTGCTTCACTGTTCATCGCAATGATTGCGTTACTTCGCAATGATTTCGTGTGATGATTGCGCAACACTTGTTCGGCTAGCCCTCTCTGGCTTGATGCACAATGATTGTGCGATATTGGCTCTAGGCCAATAACCTTCATAATGCACAATGATTATGCTGCAAGCTCAAGGCCACCCAACTGGCCTAGTGCATCATTTGATGCGAGATTTGGCTCTTGGCCAAATGCCAAACATAATGCGCCATTTTGGCCTTAAGCCAATCCACCTTTTTCACGCTGTGGAAGATTTGGATGAAGCTTCATCTCATGCCATGGCGCATCTTTTAGCATGCGCCATGCTAAAAACACAGGGTGTTATATGAGACATACTGCATTTTATTAAGATTTGAGTGCTTACAATCTCTGATGCATCTTCATTAATAGCTTCAAGCTTTAAAATAAAAGAAAAAAGTGCAGAAACCCGCCAAGGGAAAAGGAAGCTTTCCAAAATATTAGTATGGTTGTCCTTTTTTTGTGATTCGTGTGAAAACTAAAATTTCACATACAGTTTCTATTTTGTTAGCAGCCATGAATATTTGAGCCCATCTATATGGCAGGCCTTATTCTCTTCTTTGGCTTTTCTTTTTTAAGGATATTTTGGTTTGAAATTGTAAGCATTGAGATATTATTTTGGTTTGAAATTGTAAGCATCATTGAGATATTTTAGTAAAAAGTAGATGGCGCCAAGTTTTGACTATACATGCCTTCTTTGTATCAAACCGAAGAGAATGCCTATAACAAAAGGTTGAGCCCCGGATACTCGAATTTGCTTAATTAATCCATTGGAAGATGTAAGATCAAGAACATTTATTGATTGAATTCATGAAGTATTTACACAGGAAAATAGAATTACACTTAGAAGTTAAAACACTCTTACACTTTCTCTCTCCTAATGACTTGCCTAACAATTCCAAAAGATCTCTCCTCTACAGACTCATCTAGCCCTTTATATAGGGTAATACATAGTGGATGACAGCTAAGCTGCCCTTTATTTTCGGAATGTCTCGCGAAGTGTCGCAGATGCACAAACATTCGCCCTCGCGACACTTCTTAACCCTCGCCAGGTCTCTCATCTTCTTTATGTTTTGCTTGCCGTTATTCATTGCGTCTGCTTATTTTAGCTCCTGCGATCGCCACGCGACAGCGTCATTTATTAATCCCGCGAGTCTTGTACGTTGCGATATTATGATCCTACATCTTGCCTCTTTTTCCTTAAATATTGCTTGAAGAGCGATCTTTAAGGAAAAATCATTGTGGTAGCAATCTTTGATTTTTGTTGATGAAGGAACGAGCGTAAGAATACCGGACTTGAAAAGTACGTACTTGCCTCTATTCTTTTACGAAGTTCCGAAGCTTTGAGAAGTATATATGAAGTATCGTTTCTTGAATTATGCGAAGTATGAAGTATCCTTTGAGAAGTATAAGAAGTACTCAATCCTCTAAATACAAGAAGTATTGCGAATCCATCATGCGAAACTATCGCTCCACGTTCTTTGCCTCATGCTATGTTGCCTCTCGTTCTTTGTAAAGTTCCAAAGCTTCTTTATAGTATATATACGAAGTGTTGTTTCTCGCCTTCATGAATTGCAGAAAATAATCAATTTCGCCAGCTATTCTCGCCTACTAGGAAATATGTTGTATATTTGGATTCTACTAAAGTTCTTTTCGTCTGGCTTCCTTGGATTTAGTAGTGACCGTTTACACGTGTCTATATTTACCTCTTTTATCGGTGCATTTAATGTTATCCGGTCATAACATTTTTCTCCTCTATTTATAGGAGCATCCCTTGTGAAAAATTTTCCTTTTTCTTTTTATCTTCTTCATCGTCTGCAAGTGTTCTTCTCCTTCATCGTTCTGCAAGTGTTTGCATATTGTCGTCTCTTACTGTCCTCTTCACTACTTTAGCTATTCTCTACCAGTTGTTATTCTCATGGCATCCAGGTTTGTTAATTTTGCCACATCTGGCTGATTTTGTGGTTGATCAGATTTGAGATTAGCTTTCTTTGTTGAAATCACACTGGTATAATTAACTTTGTAGTTTTCTTTCGCCATTGTTGTTCAAATAAGAACCATCCCAAAACTAAGTTTATCGTGAAGGACCCTCTTCTTTCTTTGGGCTCGCCATCGAAATCTACTTCGCAACAAGAATCCCCCGCACAACCAAAGCTCACTTCGCGAGCAAAATCTATGGCTTCAAAAAGAAATCCTGCGAGTGACAAGGTATTCAAGAAACATTTATTTTTTATCAACAATACATTGTTGCCTCTGGTTTTTATTTAATTTGTCATTCGCAGATGATAAAACTACTGGTCATGCTCCCAAAAAGCCTCGCTACTCCAAACTCATTACTTCCCGACGTTCCATTTCCTTCATTCACACCTTCATCTCCTGCTGCGAAATCTTCGCAAGATAATTTTGTGCCCCCTTCCCCTGGTACTACTACCAACGATAATATTTCTATGCCTCAACTCCTCATAGACCAAGTTCCTTATAACTGTCCTACTACAAACGATCTTATACCTTCTCCTGCTATCAATATCCCTGCTATTTCTCCAATCACTTCTCTCCCTGAAACCTCCTCTTCTCATGAGGTTCCTTTGACAAAGGACGACTCGTCTTCTTTGTTTGAACAAATTCCTCTAACTGCTGAAAATTTGGAGGGGATAGATGTGGCTTTTAAGGTCCTTTCTGATCTCGTGAATGATGCCAAAAAGGCTTCTACTGATCCTGTCAAATCGAATGTCTGCGAGATTATAAGTAAGCATCTTGGCTCTGAGAGGATCTCGCAAGCATCTTTAGTTCAAGAAGTTAATAAGTCAAGGATGATCTCCAAGTTATGGCCGTGAAGTGCAATAATCTCCACCTTGAAAATCAAAATTTCTCAAGATCTCACTAGATCGTGATAATCTTCGCAAGAAGAATGAAGAATTAAAAGGTATGCTCTTGCCGTCCCCCAATTTTTTTTTTTTTTTTTTTTTTTTTTTTTTTTTTTCGCAACTCAAACCCTTGCTCGTCCTCAAAGTATTAAACCGAAACGAATAATGGAGATATATCAAGCGGAGTCTATCGAAGAAGTTCGAGTTGAAAGAGATGCTTGGATGGAGCAAGATAATCTCTTAGATAATCTTCATACCTATGCAAAATGATCAAATAAATAACTTGTCTAAAGAGAATTTTGATTTATCGCAAGAGCAAATCTCATTAAGTAATGACTTATCTCGCCTCTCTTATGCTTTGACTAAAACTAATATGGAGTTGGAAACTTTATCGATGAGAATCGAACTCTTTCTCAAGAGAAACGTTCTCTGTTGAATAAGATGGCGAGCTACTCGCAGCAGATAATGCTTGTCAAAAGTTATTTGAAGAGCACAAGCAAGCTAATCATACTTTGAAAAGCCAACTTGAAGAAATTATCGCGAGAGAGATAAACTTATTCAGGGTAGAATAACGCTTGAGTGTAAAAGCGAAGCAATTCCAAGAACAATGTGTCCAATTAGAAAAATCCAACTCTACTGGCGACCGAAAACTCCATACTTGTTTCTAATGAAAAGAACTTGTGATCTCGATTGAAAGGCTTAGTGGGAGATTCATTTGATGATGTCATGGACCGCTTGGGGAATAATTTCGCAGCTTTAATTCAACATCTTACTTCTCAAAATGAAGGTAGTCAAATTATTTGACTATCTTAATTTATGTATTTATTCCATGAATGCTTTATTACCCTGAAGATGCCAATAATGTTCGAGAAGAATTTTCTCCGATCTTGTGTATTTGTTATGCGGACTCTGAGAGAAAGCTTCGCTCCACTATCTCCACCCTCAGGTCTGATTATTCTAGAATTCGCAAGGAAAACGGACTACTCTCCGCGTCTCTTGTTCGTTCTCGCGACCGTGCAGAGCGAAGATTTGATTATATGTCTTATTGTAAGGACATTGATAGTAAGAATCGCCGAAGGCATTGCTTCGCCAATTCTCTCCTAAAGCGGAAATTCTTGTGAATAATATTTTGCTTTCCAAGTCTCTTGATCCTATTCACGTCGATCCTTTGGAAGTAAGTGATGATGAAGTTCCCAATGCTCCGTATAGTGATTATGAATATGAAAGTGGCGAAGATCTCTCGATAAGGAAGTCGTTGATGAAGATAGAAAAATTTCGATGAAAATCCAAAGAATTGGCGAGAACAAAGGTGAAGAAAACATTTCTGAAGAAAATCCATCAACGGCGGATGTGAAGGCGATAAAGGCGCAGAAAAGCCTCAACCATCCTCTCGTAGATGCATAGAGTTAAATTCTCTTTGTAATTTGTTAGAACTCCTTTTTGTTCGAGTGACTTAACTCTTTTGATTGAGTAATTTCCATATTTCTTTCTTCCTTTCTTAAGTAAGATCACCTTGCGAGCATGTTCGCTCATTGAATCTTTTATTAAGTAAATCCATCCCAATCGGGGATTTGATTTTAATTCTTCTCCCAATGCGACAAAGTCGCAGCCGCCTTTACATTTTCATGCAATGGCCCATTGACCTTGCCTTATCATTTTTGTGTGGTCTTCCAAGTCGACCTCCCTAATTAGAGGTCTTCCCCGCCACCTTTCATTGCGACAAGATCGCAGGACGTCTTTACACTTGCATGTAAAGACCCATTGATCTTGCCTTATCATTTTCCAAGTATTTTTGCCTCTGCAGGATATTTTAGTTGCGACAATATGACAGGTCTATATATCTTTGCGAACATATAGCCCCATGACATTGCCGTCGTGCGACGAAATCGCAGACGTCCGTACACTTTCATGTAAAGACCCATTGATCTCGCCTTACCCTCGCGTTAGTATTATTGCCTCTGCAGGATCATTGCACAAATATGACGAGCCTAAATTCTCTTGCGAGAACAGAGCCTCATGACATTTGCGTCTGTTTTGACACCCCCTAATGGAGAGCGTCGCCTTATCATCTCCCGGTTGCCCCTTCAAGGAGGCGAAACATCGGCCATACAAGACTAGCTCCTCCCATCCGGTCTTAACAACAACCAGTTGTTTTCGCAGCCTCTTATCCCTTATACCTATATGGTTTATGGTTACGAGACTGCACCCTAAGTGGAGTTTTCTTCGGGCGAGTGCAACATATGCCAAGACTTGCCAAGAATGGCCAGGGTAGGTTCATCCATCCCGGGCACTCGGCTCAACCGTGTACCTCGGCGCCTTGAGCATACATCGACTCCTAAGAAGAGACCCTCGGTCGCCCAACCAGGGTATAACCTACATATAGTTGGGAATCCAAGGTACCTCTTCCTGGATAGGCTTTCATGGGCCCCAAATTTCCATGACTCGGGCTTCGGAGCGGTGTAACCATCCCCCGAGCCATGTCGAGAGATACCCCTTATATGACGCACTTTAGGTCTTACATTTGCCTCTTACGAAATGTTATTCGCGAACTAGGGTGTACGCCATAAAGGTTCGTCCCATTCATTCATTCTTTTATTCAATCATTCTTCATCCTTTGCTATTTTGTTCGCGAAATATTCGCCAATTCATTCATTTAATCATTCGTTATGACTTTTTTGTTATTCTTGTCGCGAGATCTTCGCGTATTTTCTCTGCATTTTACTGAATGCCGCAAATATCTTGCGAAGAAGTACTTCATTTTGATTCCTTTTTCCTCTCTCATTTTTATGGGTAATATTTCTTTAGGTATAACCTATTCCATGGTCTATCCAACTTTTGTCCCACATCTCTTCCTTCGGGATCCATCAATCTATATGCCCCTGTACCAACTACTTCTTTGATGATATACGGTCCATCCCATTTTCTCGCCAATTTGCCTCCACTTTCGTTGATATATTGGGGTTTCACGCAACACCAAGTCTCCCCGGTTGGAACTCACGTATTTTGACACGCTTGTTATATTCTCTAGCCGGTCTTCATAATTCTCCATGTGTCGCAAGGCCTTTTCTCGTTTTTTCTTCCAATTCGTCCAACTTGATTAGAATGTTGTCCGCGCTAAGATTTTTCTCCCCTACCTCTTTTTTTGGTTGTCGGAATCACGACCTCTGTTGGGAGTACTTTGCTTCCACTCCGTAAGTTAAGCAAAAAGGGGACATTCCCGTGGCTTCTCTTCTAGTTGTATTATAAGCCCATACCGCATTGGGTACTTGTTCGCACCATCCCTATTGTGTCCTTCCAACTTTTTCTTCAATATATCGGCAATTGTTTTGTTTGTTGCCTCCGCTTGACCATTAGCTTGTGGATATAATGGAGTTGATTTTCCACATCTTATCTCGAAATGCATTAAGTAGCAACTCTATATTTTGCCCTTCAAACTCGCTTCCGTTATCGATACCAATTGTGCGGGAATCCCAAATCGCATATAATATTTTCAAATATGAAAGTAAAAATATCCTTATCACGAATGTGCTGGACCGCTTTCACCTCGACCATTTTGTGAAGTAATCTGTTGCGACGATTAAGTATCTTCTCCGTCTGTTCCCGGTAAGAATGGTCCCACAATGTCTAAACCCCATTTTCCAAAAGGCCACACACTTCTTGAAGAATTTAACCGTGCTCCGGTGCATGTATCTTCTTCCCATGTCTTTGACAATCTTCGCAGCGCTGGATATTGCTCTCGTCTTCATGCATATATGGCCAATAATATCCTTGCGTCTTTGCCTTATATGCCAAAGATCTCCCGCCGCTGTGATTTCCGGCATCCCCACTATGCAGCATCTTCAATATGGTTTCTCCTTCCTTCCTTGATAGACATCGAAGCGAGGGTCCCTCAAAAGAACGTCGATAAAGCACGCCATCTCGTAATTCATAATTTGTTGCCCGGCTTTTTAACTTGTGTGCTTCCAATCTATTTCTTGGTACCTCGCCTTTCATTAAGTACGCGTGAAGTTCCACTCTCCAATCTTCCTCGCGACCTTGCATTTCATCTACCACCATCATTATATCTGCTTCTTGTCCCTCCTTTTTATTAATTGATGGCGCCAGTAGCGTCTGTATTTTGATATTCCTCGCAGTTGGGTCTGTCATCATACTTGATATAAAGGCAAAAGCGTCTCATGAGTCTATTATCTCTCCTTGATATGTGCCTCCATTTTATTTTTGGTATTCATACCGACAACACTTCTACAAGCTTCCTGTATTTCGTAGAGATGGATCATTTGTAGCATACTTCTCTGTTATTTGACAAATTGCTAATTAAGAGTCACCGGTAATCCTCACATTCTCCAGGTTTCATTTCTATTGCGAATTTTAGAGCATGTATTATAGCTTCATACTCCGTTTCATTATTGGTAGACTCAAATTCCAATCTAAAAGCGAAAGCTAACTTATTGCCTTCTCAGCGAAATCACAACAATTCCCACTCCTTTACCTTCTCCATTGGATGATCCATCCACTAATATTTCCCACCGATCCTGCCTCGATTAACAAATCTTTTGGATCTCCATGCTCTTCTTCTACATCCATCATTTCATCCACTGCTTCATCTTCCTCCAAAGGAAATTCTGCCAGAAAGTCTGCGACAACCTGTGACTTTGTTGAAGATAATATTTCATATTTCAGTTTGTAATGGCTTATTTGAGCATTCCACCTTTCGACTCTTCCTGATCTTTTTGAATTTTTCATTACTGACTCAATTGGTACCTTTGTCACCACTTTAACAGTATGTGCCTGAAAATATATGCGAAGCTTAAACGACGCATAGACTAATGCCAGGATTAGTTTTTCAATCTTCGAATAATTTCTTTCTGCAGCATTAAAAGTTTTGCTGATATAATAGATTGGTTTTTCTACTCCTGTCCGTTCGTTAAAACAAAACCGCACTTAAGGCATGCGATGTTGTCGCGAGATATATTAATAATTCCTCTCCACGGTTCTCGCTTCCGCATAATGGATATATCCATTAAATGCTCTTTGATCCCTTGCAAAGCCTTTTCACATTCGTCCGTCCACTTAAATTTCGATCCTTTTTTCAGAACATTGAAAAAGTGTTTACACTTATCGGATGACCGCGAGATGAACCTTCCTAGTGATGCTAGTAACCCATTCAGCTTTTGAACATCCTTTACTGTCGCAGGTGTCGGCATATCGCGAACTTTTACTTTCTCTGGATCAACATGTATTCCTTCCTTTGATATAATGTAACCCAAGAACTTTCCCACGCTACTCCAAAGGTACATTTTTTCTCGATTGACTTTGATGTTGAAACGCCTCATTTGTTCAAAAATTTCTTTCAAATCTCGCACATGATCTTCTCGCTTTTACTTTTTATTAACATGTCATCTACGTATACCTCTAGTGTTTTATGTATCCATTCTGCGAATACCTTTTCTACCATCCTCTCGATATGTTGCTCCAAAGATTTCGTAAACCAAACGGCATTTTAGTATAGCAATATAATCCTCTTGGAGCGAAGAAAGCAAGATGCTCCCGATCTTCCTCGGCGAGGGAATCGTTGTAACCTTTGTATCCGTCCCGCAGATGATACTCTCTCATTCCCGGCTCTCGATTCGACTAGTTGTGGAATATCTGGCAAAGGGAAAACCTGTCTTTTGGGCAAGCTTTATTTAAGTCAGTGAAATCAATGCAAATCCGTATTCCCTTGTTCTTCTTTGGAACTATAACCATATTCGCTATCCATTCAGGATATTTTGCTTGTCTAATAATTCCTGCATCCAGCATCTTCTGCAGTTCTTCTTCTATCTGAGGGTGATATGCTGTTGCTATCTTTCTAATTCTTTGTTTAAATGGCTTCACGTTTTTATCAATTTCTAACTTGTGACAGGCGATCGACGGATCTATACCAGGCATTTCATCCATATCCCATGCGAAGATGTCTTTATAATCTCGCAACAGATCGACAGTTCTTTTTTCTTCATCTGCTTCCATGCTAGTTCCAATCTTTAGCATCTTGGGTTTTTCCTTAGTTCCAATATTCACTTCTTTAGTTGATTCTCGCCGCATTAACTGGCCTTCGGTTCTCCCATAGGGGTTGGTCCTTTCGCAAGATCATCCTCTTCTCCCGAGATCTCGCCAGGTATGCCTTTTCCTTCCTTTGCTCTTATCATGTAAACTCTGAATTCTTCTTCTTTCTTAGTTGCCCTCGCCATCTTTTTGCGGTATTTTGATATGTTCTTTCGCTTGTTTATTTGTTCCTCGCAACACTTTACTTCATTTTGATAATATATTCTTCCCTTGGCAGCGTCCCCTCTGATCTCGCTGATTCCAGTTGGTGTAGGGAACTTGATACATTGGTGAAGCGTCGACGCCACAGCTTTTATTGCATGTACCCATGGTCTTCCTAGTAACATGTTGTATGGTGATTCCATATCCACCACACTCAATGTCACCTGTGTTTCGATTCCTCCTAACGGAATACGTATTTTTATCTCCCCTTTAACTTTTGTTATGGATTTACCAAAACCTTGAATATTGTATGCCGCGAAAATCATATCTTCGTCTTTATATCCCATCTTTTTGTAAGCGTGATAGAACATGATGTTCACCAGACTCCCTGTATCGATTAAAACTCCATTCATCACCCATGTTTTCATCGTAGTCTCCGATTTCTCTCCTTCCTTATACGCGTTTATTGCAATCACCAGTGGAGACATGTGATCCAAGTTTTCTTTTGATATTTCCCCCGCCGTGAATGTTATCTCCTGCTTTTCCCAATCCTTCAAAGGTGATGTCCTTTCTCTATCCATAATCTTCTTTCCTTCAAAATCCCGTTTGTGTATTTTTCCTCTGATATTTTCATGAAATTCACTAATCATTGCTCTTGTGTCTGTGCTGCATGCCATATCTTTTTCGTTCGTCTCATCCGATTTAAGATATTCCTTTCTCATTTTCTTGATTTAAACAACTTTAATTGCGATCTTCTCTCTTTACCAATGATTCGTCCCTGTTTCTAGCGCATATGTAGTAGCAGGATTTCCCACACTACACCCCTTACTCGAATTTGCTTAATTAATCCATTGGAAGATGTAAGATCAAGAACATTTATTGATTGAATTCATGAAGTATTTACACAGAAAATAGAATTACACTTAGAAGTTAAAACACTCTTACACTTTCTCTCTCCTAATGACTTGCCTAACAATTCCAAAAAGATCTCTCCTCTTAAAGACTCATCTAGCCCTTTATATAGGGTAATACATAGTGGATGACAGCTAAGCTACCCTTTATTTTCGGGAATGTCTCGCGAAGTGTCGCAGATGCACAAACATTCGCCCTCGCGACACTTCTTAACCCTCGCCAGGTCTCTCATCTTCTTTATGTTTTGCCGGTCGTTATTCATTGCGTCGTTTATTTTAGCTCCTGCGACTGCCTCGCGACAGCGTCATTTATTAATCCCGCGAGTCTTGTACGTTGCGATATTATGATCCTACACGGATGTTGAGGGGTGAATTCATGTTTAGGTCCTACCCATCCTAGCCACACCAAATGACCTCACAATAACAAGAATAGTAAGAGAGAGAGAGAGTTGCCTTTCCATTGTACCTTGTCCTTCTTTATATAGACTTTCCTAAAAGTCCCTCATTTTTTGCCACCATGACACATGTCATAAACCTCCTTAATTACTTCCAATGCCATTTACAAATATAACCTTCCCCTTGTTTATTAGTCCCTTCCTTGTCCTTCTTATCTCATGGGTATTTCCCCGTTGGGCTCGGGCTTAGTTCCCAAGTCCCCATATCTCATATTAGGCTTATCCCCCTTTTGGGGGCATTCCAGGCCTGTTGAAGGGTATTATTTTTTATGTGTCAACATTAGTCCCCTGACTGTTGGGTCAATTGATAAATGACCCAATAGTCATAAAATCCTTTGAGCCCCCCCTTTTTGTAAACATTTGAGGTGAGGATCTTCTCCCCTTTATCGGTTCCACGATCATGGGCGATGCTTAACCTTCCATCGTGCGAGTTTCAGTTTCTGCTGGTTGCCACTCCCCCTGTATAACTGCCACATTTAGTCTCTAGGGTTTTCTCTATATATGGGTGTTAATTTGTATTCCCCTTATCTTTCTTCTTATTTCCCCATCTAGATCATATCCATATACTCGCCATGTCTAGTTGTTCTACCAGTAGTTCGTCTGAAGAGTCTAGTGAATCCGAAGAACCCAGGAATGTAGGTTTCGAAGAGACCGAGTACTCAGAAAATGATGAAATTCTCCTACCCGCCCCAGAAGATGGTAGATCATATGAAATCGCGGAGTTTACGAGCGGGTCTGCTCTGAAGCGTGCGCTGAGACAGAGAGAGCTCCGCGGAGGTAAGCGCGTCTTCCCTCTTGACGATATCTTAGTTCCTCGCCTTCTAAATCCTCTTATATTACCTTATCCTTCCGCCCCTGGATGGGTCATGCGACCCGAGTCGGGGACCATTGACGCCTTTCCGTTCAAAACGTTGCCGCGGATGGCCATTCATCGTGGCGACTATGATCTTACCCTCATTGATATCCGGTGCAAATCAAAAACTCACCCAGTATGGCCGCTTGGGCATCCCACATACGCTCCAATCTCAGTCACGCGGCCGCTCTTCGTAGAGCGAGTATTGATGAAGCTATAAACTCCTCTCTTAAACGGGAAGTGAAGAGGTGTTTATGTGACATAACACGGCTATTTTGTCGCTGGTCTCCTCCTGTTCATACCCTTTTCACAGCGTGGGGGGAAGCAACCATCGTTCTAGAGGACGTAGCCGCCCTCACAGGGTTACCAATCCACGACAGTCACTCATACGATGAAGCGGCCGTCTATGGAGCGCTATAACTCACAGCACTACATTTTCCTTGAATCTTGTAGTTGGTTACGTTTAACGCTAATGCAGAAATCTCTTCTGAAGTTTCTTTACAATTCTCAACAGTCGTCGCAGCCATATTCAGTTGAAATGGTGTCTCTGAATTACACAGATTTGTAACTTGAAAGTTATAATGGAACCAACTGGCAGTAGTACCCAAAGCTCTAGTAGTAAACTTGGGAACTGCATCATACTGGAGCATACCAGTATAAAGGATCTTTGGGAATCTAACGCGGTCTAAATCCTTAAATTCATCGTATTCAAGGGCCTTAGCAAGCGCGAAAATTGAAAGTCACAACAACATTGAAAAGAAGAGGGTACCCATATTTACCTCAATCTAAAACTTTTCCACATATAAGTCCTTTCTCCGAAAATGATTGTCTATGGACTGAGTCAAGACAATACAACTAATTGGTTCACATTTCGTGTGATCGTCTATGGATACGAGATCGAGATAATACGACAACAAGATAACTTGCGTGATTGACTATGGATAAAAGATCGAGACAATACAACAACGAAGTATGTTTACTTGATAATAGGTTCGGACTTAACCAAACACAATAGGATTGCTATCAAGTAAATAGGAATTAACGTTTGTGTATTTTACTTCTAATTATAATAAAACAATTATAATTGCGGAAATAGAAAAGTAAAAGACACAGCAAGATTTTGTTAACGAGGAAACCGCAAATGCAGAAAAACCCCGGGACCTTGTCCAGAATTGAATACTCTCAGGATTAATCCGTTATAAAAAAATCTAAACCAACTTCGTATAGTTGAGACCAATCAACTAAATCTATAGTTCACCTAGTTCCTTCTGTATCCCCGCGCCTCCAACTTGCAATAAGTCACGCACTTGGAACAATTCCTTTGGTTCGTATTCCAAACAGTAAAGGAACAACAAATCTGTTCGGTAACAACTCTTTTCAAACAACGTGATATGAGTTTGACAAAAGGCTCTTCCGTTTATCCCAATAAACTCCTTTGTCAGGTTCTTAGATCAATCTATCAACAACTACCAAAGTAATTGTTTAGACTATGCAATCAATACTTAGAATCACAAAGAATTGTATTGATGCCGATCTACCCAACTAATCAATCAAGGTTATCACAAAGATAAACCGATTATAGTTGGATCCCCAGTCGATAAAGTTTTGTGCACACCAAAGATTATGAACTCAAATCAGAAATCTTCTTTGTCTTCAAATCTTCTTAAATCTTCAATAAACACATGCACACAATCAACTTGAATATCTTGTGATCAATCACACACAGAACGGAGTCTGTTAACAATGGATTATCACAAGACATCTTTAGATCTACAAACAGTCTAAAGATCCCCGTCAAAACTTCGATCTAGTTTGAGTGAATCTTATATCAGAAAAGAAGATTCTCAAGTATAAACGAACTAGGTGCAATCAAAGTTCAACAACCATTAGTCAATCAAATCAATCGAAAACTAATAATAAACTGCAATTATCTAGTTTCCCACCAACAGTACTCGTAGAGCTTCCCAATCCCAAAGAAGTCTTTAAAACGAGCGGTTGTAAGAGATTTCGCCTAATTAGGGTACTTTCCTCTCCGAATAGACGGCTCCACCAGTAACAACACAACAAGGTAGTTTTCCTGGCTCTGAGAATTAGTTTGATCGAAATGCAAACTTTAATATTTATAGACCAATGAATTTCCAAAACCGAAAATATTCTCAAGATATGCAATATATTTCCGAATTCGGTTTCCATAATTCCTGGAAATGCTCTGTCCAAATATTGACCGAAATCTCAGTAGAAAATCTCCAATTAGTAAATGCACATTACCAATTTTTATTTTCTAAAGATATGCATTTTAATTGCTGGAAATTAAAAGCATATAAAACTAAAAACCTTAATTAAAAGATTCTCAATTTATTTCGATCCGGATTCTCCTTTAGCTATTAAGGAATATCTTTGAACAATAAAAGATAAGAGTTACTGCACATGTTCAAAGTATGTCGACATCTTTACTTTGTAAATCTTTTTTCATATTTACAATCTTGGAACCGATTTGCCACACTTCCAAACAAGTTTAGAATTGGTTCATCTGACTTCCAAGAACTATGTGATTGATTATCCTATCAAACTACCATTAATGGGTTTCACGGTTCTACTAAAACAAGTTTCGGTTCTACCTCCATGTGGGTACTAGGATCGGTCACACTAGCTTTCCAAAATTTGGTTGACTAGGTACTAGGATCGGTTACCACATATTTATGGTATTTAACTTGCTATCGGATGCACAAGTCATAGGATCGGTTACCAATAACTAAGACTTGTTGCACCTCTTACAAGGATCGACTCCACACACTTTTGATCGGTTGCACCTCTTACTAGGATCGGTTCCACAATGTCTATATTTGGTCATACCAATTACAACATATCGATCATACCATTTCAGGTGATTACTTAAGATCGGTTTCACTAATAAAAATCATACCAATACAAAAGTCAGGCCTTGTGAATAGTTTTACCAATATACATAAAAAATTTATGAGTGGTTATACTAAACACACATATTGGTAATCCAAATATTTGCAATGAATACCAATACCAATAAGCCTAGCGATTTCCCTTTCGATTCACAAAACAAGTTTATGAATTGTACTTCCTTTAAACAAATGTAAAACATTGTTTCCTATGTGTTGATGGTGGATTTTCATTTAAGGTTAAAATTGTAAAAACCAGAAAATAATGCGCTGACATCTTGTAAAAGATAAAGCCATTAATAAGTGTTGGATACTCCCTCACTTAATTCACCAAGAATGGAGCATGTGGCAACAATCCCATTCTATGAATACACGAAATTCATCCAGGTTGGAGCATGTAGCAACAATCCCATATACCCCCTGTGAATTTCTAGCATTATTAATTAATGCGCAATCAGCCTTGTATTTCCTGTACTCATTATCAGTGCGGCATGACGACTGAGTGTTACTCTTACAGAGCAATGTAGTAGCAGGATTTCCCACACTACACCCCTTACTCGATTTTGCTTAATTAATCCCTTGAAAGATGTAAGATCAAGAATATTTATTGATTGAATTCATGACGTGTTTACACAGGAAAATAGAATTACACTTAGAAGTTAAAACACTCTTAAACTTTCTCTCTCCTAATGACTTGCTCCACAATTCCAAAAAGATCTCTCTCTCTTACAGACTCATTTAGCCCTTTATATAGGGTAATACATAGTGGATGACAGCTAAGCTACCCTTTATTTTCGGGAATGTCCCGCGAAGTGTCGCAGATGCACAAACATTCACTCTCGCGACACTTCTTAACCCTCGCCAGATCTCACGTCTTCTTTATGTTTTGCCTGTCGTTATCCATTGCGTCGTTTATTTTAGCTTCCTGCGACTCCCTCGCGACGCCGTCGTTTATTAATCCCGCGAACTTTGTATATTGCGATATTATGGTCCTACATCTTGCCTCTTTTTTCCTTGAATATTGCTTGAAGAGCGATTTTAAGGAAAAAAATTCATTGTTGTAATAATCCTTAATTTTAATTGGCGAAGGAACGAGCGAAAGAATACTTTTCTTGAAAAGTACGTACTTGCCTCTATTCTTTTGGCGAGGTTCTGGAGCTTCTTTGTAATATATATATGAAGTGTCAGCTCTTGCCTCATGAGTTTTGGAAAATAATCAATCTCGCGAGCTCTTCTCATTTGTTAGGAAGTATGTTGTGCAGTATTTGGATCCTACTGAAATTCCTTTTGCCTGGTTTTCTTGGGTTTAGTAGTGACCGTTTACACGTGTCCATATTTACCTCTTTTACCGGTGCATTTAATGTTAACCGGTCATAACATTTTTTCTCGTCTATTTATAGGAGCACCCCCTGTGAAGAATTTTCCTTTTCCTTTTCATCTTCTTCATCGTCTGCAAGTATTCTTCTTCTTCATCGTTCTGTAAGTGTTTGCCTATTATTGTCTCTTACCGTCTTCTTCACCATTTTTGCTATTCCCTAGCGGTTGTTACTCTCATGGCGTCCAGGTTTGTTAATTTTGCCATATCTGGCTGATTTTGTGGTTGATCAAATTAGCTTTTCTTGTTGAAATCATACTGGTATGATTAACTTTGTAGTTCTCTTTCTGCCATTGTTGTTTAGCAAGAACCAATCCAGAACTAAATTTACCGTGAAGGACCCTCTTCTTTCTTTGGGCTCGCCACCGAAACCTACTTCGCAACAAGAACCCCTCACGCAACAAAAGCCCTCTTCGCGAGCAAAATCTATGGCTTCAAAAAGACAGATGCAGGAGTGACAAGGTATCCGAGAAACATTTCTTTTTTTATTAATAATGCATTGTTGCCTCTGTTTCTTATTTAATTTGTCATTCGCGGGATGATAAAACTACTTAGTAATACTCCCAAAAGGCTTCGCTACTCCAAACCTGTTACTCCCAGACGTTCCATTTCCTTCATTCACACCTTCATCTCCCTGTCATGAAATCTTCGCAAGATAATTTTGTGCCTCTTTCTTCCTGTAACATTACGGCGACAATATTTCTATACCTCAACTCCTCATAGACCAAGTTCCTTTCAATTGTCCTACTACAAATGATATTATACCTCCTCCCGCTATCAATGTCCTGTTATTTCTCCAATCACTTCTCTCCCGAAACCTCCTCTTCTCATGAGGTTCCTTTGACAAAAGACGACTGCGTCTTCTTTGTTTGAACAAATTCCTCTAACAATGAGAGAAAATTTGGAGGGGATAGATGTGGCCTTTAAGGTTCTTTCGGATCTCGTGAATGATGCCAAAAAGACTTCTCCCGATCTGTCAAATCCAACGTCTGCGAGATTTTAAGCAAGCACCTTGATTCTGATAAGGTCTCGCAAGCATCTTTGGTTCAAGAGATTAATAAGTTGAAGGATGATCTCCAAGTTATGACCGCGAAGTGCAATAGTCTTCACCTTGAAAATCGTAAATTTCACAACCTCTCGCTAGATCGTGACAATCTTTTTTCGGAAAAATGAGGAGTTAAAAGGTATACTCTCGCAACTCCCCCTTTTTTTTTTTTTTTTTTTTTTTTTTTTTTTTTACAACTCAAATTCTTGTTCGCCCTCCAAGCATTAAACCAGAAACGAATAATGGAGATATATCAGATGGAGTCCATTGTTGAAGAAGTTCGAGTTGAGAGAGATGGTTGGATGGAGCAATATAATCTCTTAGATAATCTTCATACTTATGCAGCTGATCAAATAAATAACTTGTCAAAAGAGAATTTTGATTTATCGCAAAAGCAAGACTTGTTAAGTAATGATTTATCTCGCCTCTCTTATGCTTTAACTAAATCTGATTTGGAGTTGCAAACTTTATCAGATGAGAATCGAACTCTTTCGCAAGAGAAACGTTCTTTGTTGAATAAGGTGGCGAACTATTCGCAGAGATGATGCTTGTCAAAAGTTATGTGAAGAACATGAACAAGTTAAACATACTTTGAAAAACCAACTTGAAGAAATTACTCACGAGAGAGATAAACTTATTCAAGGTAGAATAACGTTGAGTGTAAAAGCGAAGCAATTCCAAGAACAATGTTTCAATTTAGAAAAATCCAACTCTACTCTGGCGACCAAAAACTCCATACTTGTTTCCAATGAAAAGAATTTGCGATCTCGATTGAAAGGCTTAGTTGGAGATTCATTTGATGATGTCATGGACCGCTTGGGAATAATTTCGTGACTTTAATTCAACATCTTACTTCTCAAAGGAAGGTAGTCAAATTATTTGACTATCTTAATTTATGTATTTATTCCATGAATGCTTTATTACCACGAAAATGTCAATGATGTTCGATAAGAATTTTCTCCGATCTTGTGTATTTGTTATGCGGACTACGAGAAAGCTTCGCTCCACTATCTCCACCCTCGTCTGATTATTCTAAGATTCGCAAGGAAAACGGGCTACTCTCTCGTCTCTTGCTCGTTCTCGACCGTGCGGAGCGAAGATTTGATTATATGTCTTATTGTAAGGACATTGATAGTAAGAATCGTCAAAAGGCATTGCTTCGCCAATTCCCTCTTAAAGCGGAAGTTCTTGTGAATAATATTTTGCTTGTCCAAGTCTCTTGATCCTATACATGTTGATCCTCTGGAAGTAAGTGATGATGAGGTTCCTAATCCTCCTGATAGTGATTATGACTATGAAAGCGGCGAAGATCTCTCTGATAAGGAAGTCGTCGATGAAGATCCGAATAGCAAAATTTCTGATAAAAGTCCAGTAATTGGCGAGAACAAAGGTGATGAAAACATTTCTGAAGAAAATCCATCAACTGGCGGATGTGAAGCTGATAAAGGCGCAGAAAAGCCTCAACCATCCTCTCGTATTTGATAATGCAGATGTAGAGAGTTAAATTCTCTTTGTAATTTGTTAGAATTCTTTGTTGTTTGAGTGACTTAACTCTTTTGATTGAGTAATTTCCATATTTCTTTCTTCCTTTCTTAGTTAAGACCACCTTGCGAGCATATTCGCTCATTGAATCTTTTATTAAGTAAATCCATCCCAATCGGGGATTTGATTTTAATTCTTCTCATCGCGACAAAGTCGCGAGCCGCATTTACATTTTCATGCGCAGAGGCCCATTGACCTTGCCTTATCATTTTGTGTGGTCTTCCCGAGTTAGACCTCCCTAGTTAGAGGTCTTCCCCGCCACCTTTCATCGCGACAAAATCGCAGGACGTCTTTACACTTGCATGTAAAGACCCATTGATCTTGCCTTATCATTTCCAAGTATTTTTGCCTCTCTGCAGGATGTTTTAGTTGCGACAATATGACAGGCCTATATATCCTTGCGAACACATAGCCCCATGACATTGCCGTCGTGCGGCGAAATCGCAGGACGTCCGTACACTTTCGTGTAAAGACCCATTGATCTCGTCTTACCCTCGCGTTAGTATTATTGCCTCTTCGGGATCATTGCACAAATATGACAAGCCTAAGTCTCCTTGCGAAAACAAAGCCTCATGACATTTGCGTCTGTTTGACACTCCCCCTAATGGAGAGCGTCGCCCTTATCATCTCCCGGTTGCCCCTTCAAGGAGGCGAAACATCGGCCATACAAGACTAGCTCCTCCCATCCGGTCTTAACAACAACTTGGTTGTTTCGCCGACCTCTTATCCCTTATACCTATAGGGTTTATGGTTACGAGGCTGCACCCTAAGTGGAGTTTTCTTCGGGCGAGTGCAACATATGCCAAGACTTGCCAAGAATGGCCAGGGTAGGTTCATCCATCCCGGGCACTGCGCTCAACCGTGTACCTCGGCGCCTTGAGCATACACCCGACTCCTTGAAAGAGACCCTCGGTCGCCCAACCGGGTATAACCTACATATATAGTTGGGAATCCAAGGTACCTCTTAGGATAGGCTTTCATGGGCCCCAAATTTCCATGACTCGGGCTTCGGGAGCGGTGTAACCTTCCCCCGAGCCATGTCGAGAGATACCCCTTATATGACGCACTTTAGGTCTTACATTTGCCTCTTACGAAATGTTATTCGCGAACTAGGGTGTACGCCATAAAGGTTCGTCCCATTCATTTACTCATTCATTTTTGTCAATTCATTCAATCATTCATTTTTGATTATCTCTTCTCATTATCTTTGCGAAATTACCGCATGTCTTCATTCTTTCATTCATTTCTTCATTTCTGTCACTTCTTTCATTCATTCTCATAATATCATATCATTTGCGATTTGTTGCTGTTGTTGTCTCTTGCGAAGTATATGATTTGCTTGCGAAGCTATCATCCTTGAAATGTATGAACGTCGCATAAAATATAAATATCTCGCAGCAAAAAAGAATTGTGGGAAATGAGATTTGAACCCTTGACACCTCTTGCATATTCTCGCACCATACCAACTGTTCTAACCTCATTTGCGAAATTAACTTGCGAGATAATCATCAACTTTCTTCTTTGCGAGATAAGCAATGTCTGTGTGAAATTTTCTTCAAAAATAAATGTGCGAGAGCAAGAATTGATCCTGCGACCTTCTGCTCGCGTTCATGCCTCGACCAATTTGCTAGCCAAGCCTCTCTCGAAATGTTTCTGCGAAATAATCACTTACTTTCTTCTTGCGAAATATACTTGCGAACAACCCATGCGAAAAATACACGTTCATTGAGATTTGAACTCGCAGCCATGAACTCATTAATTTCGCAGGTGACCAACTGTGCTGCCTCTTGTTTGCGAAAAGAATGAAACAACCTTGCGAAATTATCCATTTTTTCCCTTCTTTGCGAAGCAAAAATTCTTTGCGAGGAGGAGATTCGAACCCGCGACCTTAAGCTCCTCATGTTCGCTCGTGACCAATTGTGCTACTCCTCCCGTACGAAAGGATCGCAGAATGCTAATACATGACTTATATTCACCCTTTGATATTCAAGGAAAAAGATGACAAAAATTCTTCGCGAAGGGTTAGACTCGAACTCACGACCTTATGTTTATACTCTTCGCGGTGACCAATTGTGCTAGCTTTGTTTGTGAAAGAAACACACAATACTATAACTTTATTCACTTCTTCGCTCTCGGAAGTTCAAAAATATGTAAAAGGTGGGATTCGAACTCGCAACCCCAAGCTTATTCTCTTCGCGAATGACCATCTGGGCTACTTGCTGCTTGCGAAGGAAACACACAATGCTATAGCTTTATTCCATTTTTTCCCCTCTTGAAAGTTCAAAAATATTTGAAAAAATATGACCGCGGCGAGATTTGATCTTGCGACATCAAACTTCTTCGCTCCAACTCAAACCATCTGTGCGAGCTTCTTTTTGTGATAAAAATCACAGCGTTTTGTTCTTATCCTTTTCTTCGTTCTTCTTTAATTTCCTTCAACAATTTTCCTCTTTTCTTTTTCTCCTGAATATGAAATCTTCCATTAAAAAAATTAGCTTTCTTCCTTGAATTTCATCACAAGTATCCTATATTTTCTCTTCCTCTTTTCATGTCTTTGAATTGTTGACGGTGTTTTCTCCTGAGAAGTGTGATTCTTTCCATAAAATTTCCATTTTTGAACCTAAATTTTATAGATCTAAATAAAAAGTATGAACAGTAACTACTTTTCATGGAAATTTCTCTTAAATTTTATAGATCCAATTGAATTCATCACCAACAGTAGCCGTTTTTTCTAAACTTTCTTGAACCAACAAGATTAGGTCCCTGTTTCTAGCGCATATGTAGTAGCAGGATTTCCCACACTACACCCCTTACTCGATTTTGCTTAATTAATCCCTTGAAAGATGTAAGATCAAGAATATTTATTGATTGAATTCATGAAGTGTTTACACAGGAAAATAGAATTACACTTAGAAGTTAAAACACTCTTAAACTTTCTCTCTCCTAATGACTTGCTCCACAATTCCAAAAAGATCTCTCTCTCTTACAGACTCATTTAGCCCTTTATATAGGGTAATACATAGTGGATGACAGCTAAGCTACCCTTTATTTTCGGGAATGTCCCGAAGTGTCGCAGATGCACAAACATTCACTCTCGCGACACTTCTTAACCCTCGCCAGATCTCACGTCTTCTTTATGTTTTGCCTGTCGTTATCCATTGCGTCGTTTATTTTAGCTTCCTGCGACTCCCTCGCGACGCCGTCGTTTATTAATCCCGCGAACTTTGTATATTGCGATATTATGGTCCTACAAGCAACACGAACCTCCAAGCATTATAATGAAACCATGTACGAAATACCCGTACAGGCTGACTCTCGGTGTGTTATACTAGCCCGATTGAGCCCCTCTCGGTGTGTTATACTAGCCCGATTGAGCATCCAGATCGACCAGTATCGATCAGGATATGATCGCAGTCATCCAACTCCACAAGCATGATTGGATGACCCAGATCAATTCCATCACCCCCAAGCGGTATGGAATACCCACTGCCGACCCCGCATGGTCGGCCATTGGCCTAGCTTGCTAAAAGACGTTCATACCAAGCAGTATGGACGGAAAACCCTAAATTAGGGTTTGCGGCATATTACATGTGTCGCAAAACAGTCTCAACCATCCATCTTCTCAGGTATAGATGGAGGGTGTAGATGTAAACTCAAAGGGCCCAGAGCATGTCAACACAATCACCGAGGGCCCGCCTACACACTTGACCAATCGGTCAAGACCAACCATGATTGGTCGTAACAAATTCGTGTGCCCAAACAAGGGGTGACGCACGGCTTTAAAATCCAGAATTAGGGTTTTGAGCATCACGAGCGTCCATCTTCTCCGTCACGAATGGAGGGTCCAAGATTAGATTAAGCAGGTCCGGTCATACCAGCATAACCACCGTGGACCCATCTACTCCCTCACCCGATCGGTCAAGACATATCATGCCTGGTTAATCCAAAACGCACGCCCAAACTAGCGTGGACACACCTCCCAAACCACAAACTGATCTCGACCGCTCAACTTCGCCGGACGATTTGGATGGCTCAGATCACGTTTTTATGGGATATTCAGGTATAGGCGTGAACACCAGCCTACCACCTTCACACCAGGCCAATCGGCCAAGACCGACCAAGATTGGTCGTCCCGGAACGTGTGCTGAAATGGGCGTGACGTGCGGCTCTTGCGGCCTTTGGTTTCCTGTCGCAAATCGATCTCGACCACTCAACTTCACCGGATGAATTGAGTGACCCAGATCATACTTTCGTGAGGTAATGGGGTATAGGCGCCTACACCATCATGCCGTCTACACGCATGTATGGTCGGCCTGGCCAAGTTGTATCCCATGCTTGGTTTCGACCAAGCTGAAGAGTGATGCCTACGCACCTCTTCAAAACCCTAATTTCATTAACGGTCGCAGATGAGTGTCTCAAAGATCATCTCATCCGTCCAACTTCACCAGCTTGGTTATACAACCCCTGTTCGAGTTAGTTGGTCGGTGAGGCGTCATTACCCATCACTTTACCACACCATGATGCAAAGACTGCATAAAATACACACGATACTTCACAAGTATCAACTTCCCGAATAACGCAATTATTCAAATTAGCATTACATGCTACCTATCGTGGATCCACGATCCACACGTTCCGGACATCAATCATGTCACAAACTGGGGGATACATACTGGGGTATTGGTCTGGCGGTTTACAGCGTGCAGCGTGCAACGCGCCATCACAAGAACGTGTTAGGAAGTCATGGACGGTTAGAGATGAATAGGAGAAGTGGGAAAGACTGGTCGTGTGGCACCGACGCACAACTCCACTACTCCATCACTCCACTTCCTCCACTTCCCACGAGAGACGTGAATAAGGCTCAATGACTTGTATAAATAGGTTCTCCGCCCTATTTCAAAAACACAAGTCGAGACGAGACAGAAAACAAGTGTTAATACAAAACGTATTCCAACACCCAGAGCCTCGCTTGCATCAATCGTAAGCTTCCGCTTATCTTTCTCGTTACAAGTCATTCATAGCCAACACCTTCACAATCTCAACACCTTCTTCGCTTCCCTCCCTAAGATCAACCCCATCTCCTTCACTTTGTGACCGAAACAAGTCCGGAACGGCCATTTCTTGGTTTAGGCCGGACTTGCACAGATTGACTTCCGAATCTACAAGCACTCACCGCGCAGTGCATTTGTTTAGGGCTTAGATTCATTCCTCATCCACACACCCCAAATTACCAAATTCAACATGAGTAGTTTTCACCCATAAACAATTGGCGACCACAGTGGGAGGTTGGTCTCTCGGTTGCACAAAATTGAATTCTCAATTTTTCGGTTTCCATCTCGCAATGTATCCAGAAGCCACAAGTGATTCAGATATTATGGGAAGTATAGTTTGAATGCTGGAGGATGTCTTGGCAAATCAAGCCGGTATCACCAGAAGGCAGAGCGAAACATTCCGCCTTTTGAATGATATAACGTCACAATTACAAGAAGGGTCGGCATGCATCTACTCGTAAAAGCAGCAGAAACGCCAATCCTTAGCCAGGAGTCACAACTTTACCAGTGGAGAGGCAAAAAGAGCGCGTAACCGCAGGAGACTCAGGAAAGATGAACAACATGGTCCAGCCAACAATGAAGAACCGAGGCAACTCCACAGAGGAAAGGACTTGTACGGAGTACTACAACGCCTACCAGATAAAGAAAGGGAGCTTGCAGCCTATGGAGCCCTGTTAGAAGATTTATATCTCAAAACTCTTGTTGAAGCCAGGAAGACTGTCCAATCCGCATCGGCCTTTCATCCAAGCGAAGAAATGCTTGAGGAAGGAGAGATTGATCAGGAAATGCGTGAATACGGAGGATGTGAGCGTTCAATTCGATCACTCAGCAGTGATATTGCGACACCTTCCACATCCCTTTACCCAGGCAAGCGATCCGCGGATATGATGGCACCTGCAAATCTTCCAACTTCATCCCCAGAACGTGCTCCACATCAAAGCCACGTAGAGACATCACAACGCCCACTAACGCAGGAAAAGATGGACTCGAAGTACCTACACTTTCCGTTCCCAATGAAAAAGATTTTGGAGTTGCTGGAGATGTGGGTACGAAATAGAGAGGTGGAACTACCTCCTGTATGGCGTCTACCAACCGATCAAGAAATAATGGACCCGAGGTACTGTCATTTCCACCGGTTCCTTCACCACCCTACCAGTGAGTGCGACGCTTTGAAGCGCATTGTTCAGGAGAAACTTGGTTCAGAGGGATAGCTCTCATTCTCTAAAAAATTAATGCGGACGACTTCCTTGGAGAGGCTACTTCGGTTTGATACAAATGAGGCTTCAAAGACAAGTAAGTCCTATTCAACAATTTTACAAGAAAGATAGTTTTGGAATTCACTGGGAACTTAGCATCCCCACATGGAGAAAGAGACTCAGTGATCAAACGCATGTTTGCTTCCCTTCATACCTCCCTTTTACACGACATTTGCAATTTCATATGACATGTGCAATCATTCATAACCAAGATGCAAATTCTATTTAAAATAACCTCTTTCAGGAAAGTTATTCACAAAACTATCTCAGAATAAACCAATTCAATTACCTATTAATTCAAAACCAGGAGTCAATTTATCCTCATTATCACTCAAAAAAGAAAAAGAAGAGACAAGTATATGGCACGAATCCTTCAAGGAAAGTCCTTCAGAAGCAACTCGTCTTTCTGGGCAAGAGCGACTTTCATCCTTTGAAGTACAGCTTGCTTCAGCTTCAACTCCTCAGATAACTTTTCAACCTCTTCTTCCTGGCGAGTTACACATTCTGCAGAAGGGGCTTCACCTTGTAATTTCGGAGCTCCCGAATCTCGGAGAACCTTTTGAGGAACCAAGGAGCATTGAAGTCGTCTTGCACAAACACATCTCGATGGCACTTCCAGTCTTCAATCATCTCCTCGAAACCTGTTTCGACCATTCGTGACGCTCATCCCATGGATAGAAAATAAAGCCTCCTGAACGCGGTTGACCAATGCAAGACGACTTTTGAGCTTCGTAGTGGTAGCAATGTGACTGTGTTTCTCCCATATTGCCGTGTACAACTCCTTGAACCGAACCAGACACCGAATCCTCCAACCAACACATGACCTGGATAAGGAACAATGAATGGAGGATCAAACAAAACTCCGGTGTGCTACCAATACTTCACCAATCCACAGAACCTTGTCGATTCTGGGGAGACCTTTCAGAAGGTGTCACCACGACAGCTTTATTGGCCGAAACCTGCTCAGAACGTTCTTCAAGGGGAGCAACTTCAACTATAACAGATGTTGCCTCTCTTATATTCCTTCCGACATCTATTTCACTCTGGGTGCTAATTTCCATCACGACCCCGTCAACAAGATCACTCAGGGAGGCGGCTTGTCCAACCGAGCTTGCATCATCTCTGTCATGGTCGGAAAAAGGAACGGTTTCTCCAGACTTCTCAGCATGAAGGTCAGTACTTGCATCATCTCTGTCATGGTCGGAAAAAGGAGCGGTTTCTCAAGAGGCGTCTCGGTATGAAGATCGCACCGCTTGACTTCTCAAAGATGAAGGTCAAGACCGCCGGACTTCTCGGATGAAGATCGGTGCGCGGACTTCTCGGCATGAAGGCCAACATTACCAGCCTTCTCATTCGAATGCGCGCCAACCTTGTGAAGACATTCTCTTTCGGAATCCCCTGATTTCAAGCAAGAATCACTCTTAGAAAGATTCACTCTGGAGAAATAAAGGAACCAACGGGAAGAGATTTAAATACCTGCATATTGGAGGAATTGAGGATCACCGGACCACATGCCTGCCTCTTGGATCTCTCTCCTGCTTGGGGACTGCAATCCTCAGCTCTGGTCCGTTTGGCTGGAAGTGGATTCAACCGGAAATGCTTTTTCAAAATGTCAGAATATGGTTCACCACGGGAACCTGTCACAACACTCTCCGAGAATTCCTGGAAGATCAACAGTTGCCTCCTCCAAAATTCCTTGTACTTATCGGTTACCACTGGGTTTCTCCCAATAGGCCGAAGGGAAGGCTCACCCGTTCTAAAAACACGTCAGCATTAAGGATATTTGGGAGGAATTCTTTCGGAACCCCTGGTGGACGGATAAATGGGACACCCTGATCAAACCCCATTTGACGAGCCGCCCTGTCAATATTATACGGAGTCACAGTAAATTCTTCGTTGAATAAAGACGGGACATATCCTGGGATGCAGCTGTGCAGGTAAACAATTTCCCCAAATCTCATAGTCTTAACATCGGTGCGCAACACAGCATCAGGACCATCAGAAGCAGTAGCAAAAGTCTTCGGCTGAACAATGGAAGGGTGGACCGGCCCCCATGGACGGAAATCAACAGAAGACACATTGTCAAATATGTCCACGAGTTTTGCGCCTGTTCAGGACGCCTCCTATTCCAAATAAGTATTCTCGAGCCACCATACAAGTTGCTGAGCAAATTTGCAGGAGTAGGAGCATAGATTTTGAAGTGTTCCCATAAGAATGCCTGAAGAAAAGCGAAGTGAACGTGCGATTCCACCTTCTTGTACCCGTTAGAAACATGCATGTCCATTGCTAAGGCGTCCAGATGAGAGTACAGCGATCCAAGGAACAAGGCACCCAGGGGAAGAACTTTACCTTTTGCCAGCTTTATAGCGATCTTAACGAGGTCACCTCTAATGGTCTTTTTTCCAAACCGTCGTCGAATATATCTCTGGATAGCCATAAAGACAGAACGCAATCACGCCGAGCTCATTTTCCAACTCTTGATCCGGCTCACGGGTCTGCAGGAGACCACTCCGACACCCACCAGGTGTAAAAGCATCTCGTATCTTTTTTCTCCTCCTTATCCAGACTGTCGAATCCCGCCACCTTTTGAAGTATAGCATCATAGTTACGTTGCTCCGTATCAGAGAGATCGTAAGAAAGACTTCCAAAGACAACAGCGGGTTCATTAATGCAGCTACACTCTCCGTGAGTAATAGTCATCTCTCCCCATCTAGATATGGCTGTATGAGTAGAAATGCGCCACCGAGAAATGAAGGTAATCAAACCCGCAGTGTCTTTCTTAATTTCAAGAGCAGCAGATGCCATGACCGCATTGAGGATTTGCGCTTTGGTAAAATTATCTTTAATGTCCTTATTACTCAACATGCGCCTCATCCATCCTTCATAAGAACCCAGTGGAGTATGGCAAATCTTGAAGTCAATAGGGGAAGGCGGATATTCGTTTCTCCGGAGACAAAATCTCATCACAAGTGTTGAAGAAGAAAATGGATCAGCATCCATATTTTCTGAATCGGAAAGCAGGACTATCTTATGAGAAGGATGTCTTCTAATGTTTGGAAAAGGCGAGGTGAACAACTCATCATCGATGTTCGGCATATCTTTGAAGCCACCAACACTTCCTGGCTTGGCACCAAAGATTATCTCCTAAGACATCTCAACAGGAATTCTTTTCTTTATTCCACAATGAAATAAAAGACAGGAGTTAGAACTTGTATGAAAAACGCATGAAGCGTGTAGTCACGTACGACAAGATACTTTGAAATGCACAAGAGCTGGGATTAGGCCCAAATACCAGTATTACTCAAATTTCAGTCTGGTATTGGTTTCAAGTCCGGCACAAGTTTCGGTCTGGTATTGGTTTCAACTCCGGTACAAGTTTCAGTCTGGTATTGGTTTTAAGTCCTGACAAGTTTCGATCAAGTATTGGTTTCAAGTCCGGTACAAGTTTCAGTCTGTATTGATTTCAAGTCCGGTATAAATTTCAAGTTCGGTGTTACTCAAGTTTCAAGCCCGGGCACAAGACTAATACAAAGTCGACTTTCAATCAAGCATACACGGGCCCGCGTTCATCCGCCCACACATCATAACACGATTTTCTTTATTTATGGGAATCGTGTCTATGAGATTCAAGTCAAGGTTTTCTTTTCAAGATACAACCTAAAAGCTAGGTTTTGCATGCAATGGTGGAAAGAAGCAAAAAACAACATGATCATGGATTCACGGGTTGCTTTACTAAGCAATTCTAGAAAATATTGGTGTATCAACCACGGTGGAAAAAACTAAGCATATGCACATCTTACAAAAGGTGTTTACCTAGCAAACTAGGGTTTTACCTTTATAAAAAAAAAAGGGGGAGCGAAACTTACCTTGGACGGCAGCAACTCCGGCAACGACGGCGGCAATTCCGGCAGCAGCAACAACGACGGCGTTGGCGGGAGCAGCAGCATCAAGGTCGTGGACGAGAGCAGCCAAATAAAAAAAAAATTCGTGAGGAAAAGAAAGGGGGTTTGGTCTCTTTTATAAACAAAAAATTAGAAGAATCCCAATAGAACAAGGATTCCTCTTTTATTTGGTTTCCTCTTTTGATTCAAATACCCAAAGAAGGAAACCGATCCCACCAAAGGATTCCATACAAGCGCAACGGCATGGACAACTAGCGGTCGGTCAATACTCTTCCGGGTAAACTTCCTTTATCTTGTCTTCCTCACATATGTATGTCACCATCTCATGCCTACCCCACAATAGTGTAACCATTATGTGCTAGGCAGGGGACTTAATGTTGATGGTGGATTTTCATTTAAGGTTAAAATTGTAAAAACCAGAACATAATGCGCTGACATCTTGTAAAAGATAAAGCCATTAATAAGTGTTGGATACTCCCTCACTTAATTCACCAAGAATGGAGCATGTGGCAACAATCCCATTCTATGAATACACGAAATTCATCCACACACCCCAAATTACCAAATTCAACAGGAGTAGTTTTCACCCATAAACACTATGGTGAAATCTTCACCCATACCCATAAACATAATCACAATAGCATTCATAAGATTATGTCGATGTCTTATATACGAATTTCAAAAGATATACGTTATATATCGTATTGTAATTCCTTAATACTATGTCTAGCTAGAGTATAATCATTCACAACTTCGCAGTTATGTTTTCAATATGCACGACTTGAAAGATAAGTTAGGAATGAAACAGTTCAAGTCAAATATTACTAACCTCAAGAGGAAGGATGATGTCGTCGATGTAGCTCTTTACTTCTTCACATTCTTCAAGTCTTCACGTAATACTTGTAAGTCTCATATCCTAATAACTTTCTAGTAAACCTATACGAAGTTGACTCTAGTAAATAATCAAGCAACTCTTTAAATGAGTTTTGGTTCACTAAAATATGACAACCAAACTTGACATACCAACGCTTGGTGGGTTCAACCGAGCTATGCTCTAACAAGCATCACCGTCCAAAACTGGGCCAACATCCTTGCCACTATCATTAACTATAACAAATGGAGGCACGTACTGGTCATTGGCCTTTGGTTCTACCCCTAAAGTCTTAACTGCTTCCAAAGCACTCTTAAATTTGTATGGTGATTCACCAAGAACTTGAGCATCCCATCATATTTTCAAAACATCCCAGTCATTCTCGTAACGGTCCATTGTGACATACACACGACCCCCACCAGATGCAATTTGTGCATCAATGTCATTTTCTCGTAATTGTGCAAGGTCATTCTCAATAGTGGTGGTAGTAGTGTTAACCCCGTCAGTAGCGACCATAAATTTCTTCACTTCACTTTGAATTTGGTTGACAAAACATTTGCTTTCAGTAATATGATGATTTAACAGAACATCAAACCAACTCTTCATTGTTTTCTTGTTTACTGTTATAGTTAGGACGACTGGCATACATTGCTTAACATCACCGGACCTCAGTATTCATGTCAACCTGAAGTTTTTCTCGACCAGCGCATTTTAAAATTTACTAACTCCAAGTAGTGCAATTAGGTGCAAAAATGTGTACACGTCCTCCGGGTTCACAAATTCTAGAAACCTTTTCTCACATTTCATCACATCAATTTACTAGCAAGCCTCAGACTTTTAAAATGTTCTTGTGTAAGGACCTTGAGGGACAACAAAAAGTTTTGTTGCTTATCATTATCCACGATGCAAGGTGAATCCGTACTCTCGATGTGACTGTCATGCAAGCAAATAACGTAACAGCTCATGAACACAACCGTTAGAGAATAAAGTACTAAACAGTACTGGCCATTTTTGCTAAACTGAGCAATATAGTGAAAGAAATATGAACTATGCGATGCTAATACTCTTCAAAAATTGAATTGTTTCAAACTCGGTACCTCAGAATTCAAATAGTCGGGAAGGTTTGTATGCTTCAAAATTTGTTTTCCAAACAGCTTCTCACCTGATTTAACCTTTTGCACAACTAGATGAATGTTAATTTTTAACAGTTGAAAATAGTCCTCATCGTTCACAAAACTTCTGGCTGAACGCGAACCTTTAAAAGTAGTAGAAACCACAGAAAAAGTATTTAGAGCATGACCAAGTGACTCGAGATAAATAAGAGGCGGATTGTCATTTTCTAAACAGCCTCCATACAATGAACCATATCCTTCACTAGCACTAACAAGATGCCTACCGTCGGTAATAAAATCCAATAGTTTCACAGACTTATCAGTAAAATTTTCTCCACGACAATTCGATGATATGACTACGGACTTCCCACGATCAAACAATATTCGAGAATAATCATAAAGATGATAAAAACAATTATTACCACTAAACTTGTAGTAGAGTGAAACCTTGCAGTTAGCTAGTTGTTTGTAACCCATATCAGCAATTGTGGATTGACGTAGTTTGTTGAAGTCCTCGGTAATCATCCTTGTAACTACTTCAGTTTGATGACTCACACCATTAGGGAAAACATCAATTTCTTTATCAATGATATCATCCTTCGCTTTTTCTGACGGAATGGAAAACTCATGACTGAAATCCGTGATCTCAATCGTTGCTTTGGTAACCTTAGCTCCTCTTTGAACTGGAACAGTTGTTGATGCGTCCGAACTTTCGACCAGATTTTCTTCTTTTTTGAAAACAACGTTCTCTTCAACCTTCTCTGTTGTAGCTATTGTATGTTCATTATCATCTAAGAGTACTGAGGTTGTCTCGGTAACTTTAGTTGATGATGAATCTTCTTTAATCTCGGTATTAATTTTTTTTTTTTATGTTGAGCAATAATATCTCTAAGACGAGCAACAATAGTGTTACATGAGTCCATATGCTTGCGAGATACGAATCGAGAACGAAGTTCAGAACAAAATTCTTCTCATGTTGGCTTAGTAAGAGACTTTTTTACCGATCGATACAAATAAATGCCATCACCTTTAAGATTAGCAACAACCATTAGCATTTTAAAACCTTTTTTACCATGTAAGCTAAAATATTGATCAGCTTGAAAAATCCAGCCTTCAGGATCAACTCCATCAAAAGTTGGAGACTTCATGATATGAAAAACAAAAAAATTGCGGAATTTGATAATAACCGAACCTGCTCTGATACCAGATATTAGGGTTCTGAACTAAATAAACCCAAGAACACAAGCTTTGATCCTTTGAGTTGGAGATCAGCCACCAAGTTGAAAAGAAAAGAAGAAAAATAAATAAACTTAAATTGTATTGATTGATTGGTTGATTGATTCTAACCATAGAACAAACTATGAATATATAGTGATAGTAATTTGTTCTTAAGAAAATCACAAATATGGAAACCTATGTAAATACCTAAAATAACTAGACTCTCCTAATAGGTGTTGGTATCCCAACATCTATTGATTCATTTGCATTAAAAATCTATTTCATTTTCTCTTGTTTTAAACTATTGCAATCTTTTTCCTTTAAGTTTTTTAAACATGTTTAACTAATCATTTTTGCTCTCTCCTATGATGTATTTGCAGCTTGTGATTTCTCTAATGACGTTTTCCTTTATTATTGTTGTGTTCATGGCGTTTGCCGAGTCTGTTATTTTTGATCGTTTGACAGTGTGGAAGATCTGTGAGGATGTTAATGGCCTTTGGTGGAAAGGATTTTGCTCCGATTCACCTCAGAAAACAGGTTTAGGATATTAGCCTGCCTTTCCTTATTTAAAAAAAAATCAAAAAACGGAAGAACCCAGTCACCCATAGATTCAGGATTCACATTATTATCGATTTCTCTTTATCCTGTTGTATTTTCCTTATGCACATTGTTTCAATATCCCCTATAATTAATACATATAATCAGAAAAAAGGCAATAATATATTGCAACCAACTAGTATTAACCCTAAGGCATATATTACCTCTTACTACTCCTTCTTGTACCATCATAAACTCAAAAACCCTAATTATTTTAGTCGACGTACAATGGAGGAAGAAGGTGCCAGTCCAGTTGGAGATTTGGTTAACAAGTTCAAACAGGAAACTCTTGATCTTGGAAATACAGATGATGTGGTTGTTATTCAACATGACAAAAATCTCAATGAAAAAGAAGAAGGAAATTTTTTCATGGGAAGCTTCTGCAATTGGCAAAGTCATCATAGAAGGAAGAATGAATCATGATCTGGTTGAAAAATACATTCAATTTACTTGGACATTCATGAATTCTGAAGATCTTAAAATTGTTGAGATTGGACCTAATATCTTCATCTTCAAGTTTAATAACTGGAACTTACTAAATAGAATGATTGACGAACGTCCATGGAGTATCAACAAGAAACTTTTAGTGGTTCATGATTACATCCCTGAAATGATATACTTCGAAAAACATTGGGGATTCTAGCAGTTCTGGATTCAACTCAAGTTTCTCCTGCCTGAACACATGAATGTAGCAGCTCTCACAAAAATTGGTGAAATCATGGGAGAGGTTGTGGCCATTGAACCAAAAGATGACATGCCAGTTGTGTTAGAGCACTGCTCGGTCGAATTCGCAAGCGTTGTTATCTCAAGCTTGTTTGTCAAGTTTAGTGTCCAAAACTATAAGTCTTGATTTCTAGTCTACATATAGCTAAGTCTCGGATTAGGATAGAAAGTGTAGTTGAGCTTTAAACTTCACGGCGTTCATCGATTGAAGACGAAAAACTACTAAGGAGAGCTTGTGGAACTTCACCAACAAAAGGTATGTGGAGACTTGAACTCATCTATCACTCAAAAGTCTATCTACTTTATCTCCTATTTGAGACAAAAGTCGTATAGCTATATAGACTTCAATTATTCACATTTGATATTTAGAGCGAGTTTAACTCGCTTACATATTTCTCGAAATATGTGTTGGTAAGCTTTCGCTTTAACCAATTTCATCTTATATATTCTTGACGAAAGTCAAAAGATGATCATGTGAAAATCGCCTGGTAACATCTTACATGATTTGTGTGAGACGTTCATTTGATGTAGACTCGGAATGTTTCGTATTGATCATTCGATCACTTGAAAATTGCTTCGAAGCTAATAGTTTGTGTGAGACAGTTATTCGCGTCTTCTAAAAATGTTTCAATGATTGAAATGAGATTTTAGAACAAATTAACCATGATTGGATATAGCACAGTATGCGTACTTGTATGCTAACTGTTGCAAGTTATTCCAAGTCCGAGAACCATGGTATGTGTACATGTACGCGTACTGGTTGGTTAATGTAAGTCCGGGAACTAGGTATGCGCACCCGTTCGTGTACTGGCGTAAGTCCAAGTTCCGGAGTTCAACCGAGTTTGGTGGTACGCGTACCCATTCGCGTACTGGCGAACCCAAACTTAGTCCGGCCACTTAGGTATGCGTACACGTTCCCAAACTTGAGTAGGTTATGTAGTAAAATCGGTTTGTTCATGAACTAATACATTTATATAATAAGGGATGCAATCTTTTGCAAACCGTGGCTATTATGTTCATGAATTAATTCGAGTGAATCAAAATCGATTTTGCTTCAATTGTGTCTTGTATACTTCTATGAGAATATAAACAATTGAACAACTCTAGAACTAGTTTCATTTGAGTCATTTGAACTAGTTATGGTTAAGATGAATAAGTTTGATATGAAAGTTTTCATATGGCTAACTTCGGTTAACTATTGTTGAGCCAACAAGGTGTACACGTTTAGGTACGGTTACCCATATCTAAATGAAGTCATTTTTCATTTGCGTGTAACAAGCTAAGTTCGATCTAACGGTTGAAAGATATTAGCTTGAGTCTAATCAGGTTTTCTTCTAACGGTGAATATTGAATGCTTTGTTACCAAGGTAACATTGATTGCAAACCCTGATTTGAAGACTATATAAGAGAGAACTCTAGCAACTGGGAAACCCAATCCCCACACCTCCTGTCTGATACTAGTTGCGACTAGAGTCGATTCTCCTTTAACCTTAGGTTTTTTCCAAAACCATGTAGGTTAACGACTTGAAGACTTAATTGGGGTTGTGAAGCCAGACCCAACTATTTTCTCTGTAGTTGCGTGTTCTAATCTTGCTGTTTTCTATCGTATTGAGTACTATCTTCTTTAAGATTTGCTCGAGATTTAATCTCCGATAGGCAAGATTAAAAGTAGTCACAAACATCTGTCATGTACCTGAGTACGATGACAAGAGGGGTGGATAGATTTGAGGATAAACCTCTCTTGATTCGTGAGAATCAAGCCTCTCTGAATTCAAAGAACACAGCCTAAGAAGAACAAAGTTTTAATTGATTAATAATCTGATTATAGTTTCATTACAGCATCCCTAGCTTATATATCTAGGTTTCTCTCTCAAATATCTAACGACCACTAACCCGCCACGTGGTTACATCACAACCACCCATTATAGTTAACACTAATTAAGCTAACTACATACTATAATAAGATATGGGCAGTCCCATTCATTAATAGGTACATGACAACATCTTCGTCTCATCGTTTGTGATTCCACAATATCTTGTTTCGCTACCATACGATTAAGATTATTGTAAGGCGATTGATATTAATAGGCTGTTCTTCGAGAATATAAGTCTGGTGTATCAATTGGTTCTTGTTCACCTTGATTTATCAAAAGACGGAACAAACCCCTTAAGTATTTCTGTGGGAGACAGATTTATTTATTCAATAGACTTTTCTGTGTGAGACAGATTGGTTTATCAAGTCTTCGACTTTGGGTCGCAGCAACTCTTAGTTGTGGGTGAGATCAGCTAAGGAAATCAAGTGCGTAGAGTCCCGCTGGGATTCGGAGGCGTAAGGAACATGACTGTACCTTGATCAGTATGAGATTGGTTATGGCTCAACTACATTCCAGTACGAAGTTAACTTGGAGTAGGCTAGTGACTGTAGCGGATTAATACAGTGTGATGTTCAAATCTGGACTAGGCCGCGGGGTTTTTATGCATTTGCGGTTTCCTCGTTAATAAAACTTCTGGTGTCTGTGTTATTTCTTTTCCGCATTATATTTGTTTATATAATTGAAATATCACAAGTTGTGCGTAGTTCAATCAATTAGATAATCCAACCTTTGGTTGTTGATATAAATTGATTGACACTTGAATATTGGTCTTTGGTACCGTTCAAGTTGTTTCACATAATAATTAGGCTCGCGGATTTCTATCTGTTTGATTTGCTGATTACATTGTGAAACAAAGATACAACTCTTGGATATATTTCCATTTATTGAGTTTGACTGTCTAGTTGATTCTCTTGGAATTATATTGGAGTTTGTCCATACATATTGCCTAAACGAAATATTAGGCGAGGTTGTTAGACCCCCGCTTTTTTCAAGTTGGCAGTGACCCAGTGAAAGTGTGTGTTAATATAGATCTTATTGATCATTTAAGGAGGGGTGTCAAAGCTATTACAAATGCAGGATTATCTAAATGAATTAAGTTCTTTTACGAACGTCAGCCGAGTGGTATTTGCACTGAATGCTATGTTATCAAGCATTGCAAGGGTGCCTATAAGGATGCTACCAACTTTCGGGTGAAAGCACATGAAAAAACCTTACTTTTTTTTGCAAGGTGAGCAACTTAAGGAAGACTATCTCGTCAAGCACTAATACCACTACACCAGCTTCAAAGAAGTACCAAAAGAACTTTGCTAAAACTATTGTCTTTATACCACCCAAGGATGAAGTTCCAATTAACATGGAAACATTACTCAAACATAATGATTGAGGCAATGATGAAGCTATAAGATTAGGAAAAATTTAGTTCTTTTAGTTTGTATACTTTACATCAGAAAAGAGGATAAGTCCTTAGCCCAAAAATTTAGTTTGTTTTATAAAAGATGCATCTAAGTTAACTTTTTTGAAATTTATTTTTGGCAAATGCCATTGAGAATTATTTTGAATCATATTTCTATTATGTACTCTACTCCTTGACATAGAAAAGTAACTCTCCCGTTCCGTCACTGCTTGATTGTCTTGTCTAGTCAAAGGTTCCACATGCATGTATAGTTATATTATCAAACACCACATCACATCTGATCTTCAATATATTCCACTACGCAAAGCCAACAAAAGTGGTAAACTTGATATGTGCTTCCCTATCATTATTATTATTACCAAACCAATTGGTAATTTATTTCCCTCAGCTGCCTGTCTTCTAGTATACCTGCAATGTTTAGGTCAAGAGCATACCATGTTCTTTTTGTGATTTTACAATCAATAAAAAAATAAGATACAGTTTCAGAATCATTACCACCCGAAGGACAATAACTATCAATATTAGGTACCAATCTAGCAATTTTGTACCTAACAGATAAACAATCATGTACAGATTTCCACAAGAAATGCTTGACCATGGGAAGCAGGTCAAGCTTCTATAACTTTGTTCTAAGGAAAATCAGGACTCTCATGTCCTTGAACTATCTCAGAAATAACTCTATGTACAGATTTAACAGTGAACCTCCCATTGTAAGTGGGAGTCCACCTAAGTACATCCATTTCATTAGAAGGATTCTGATATTATAAATTCCCTAACAGTATCCCTATCAAAAAGATCATTTAAAACATCCATGTCCCATTTACCCTCACCTTATATCATCAACTGATTGATAGTTTTCATATCAATAGAGGCATTATTAGAAGCCACATGTATAGAACTATAATTGGTACCCTAAACATCCTTCCATATACTGATATTTCTACCATCCCCAACTTCCCAACAATGGTTCTTTTTATAATTTTAACCCTTCAATAATCCCTTTCCAAACCCAAGAAACATAAACATTCTTCACATAATGTTGTTGATGGGTAAAAAAGATTTGCTGATTTTGTATTAAAGGTGGAGAGTTGTACGATAGGTGGATCCTCAATTAAGCAAATTTTACTGCGCGGGAGTACTTGAATTCAAGAGATCAATATGTAAGACTTCGGCCTAAACCAAGACAATGGTCGTTCCAAAGTCAATTCAGTCACAAAGAGGGATGAGGGTCGATCTGTAGGAGGGAAGCTGAGAATGTGTGAAATCAATGATAATTGATGGAGTGTGGATGTGTTGAATTCTCCGTGTTGAAGGTTTCTGCATGTTTGAGAATGATAAACTGTCGTAAATTGGATTACAGTGAATTCTGATCAAAGTGATTCAATTATGTTCAGTTAAGTTCGATTAACCATAGGTTCATGAACCTCTTTATTGTAAAAATGGTTAACACATTGATCTCCTGTAAGTGTGACGGTTGAAGAGGAGTGGAAGAATGGGGAAGTGGGAAATTATAGTTGAACCAGTTTTACATTGCGTGGGAGACTTGGTTGATTGTCCATCTACTACTTCACTTACTCCTTCAACTGCCAGCACGACTTGCTCACTTTTTCATCGTGGATGTATTGTTACATCACATGTGTTGTAGGCCGCCATACTAAAACCCTAGTGAATATACCCCCCATATGACATGATTGATGTCTTATGTGAAGTCTGCAAAGCAGACGTATATTTAGTTGTTCAATTGTTGACTTGGCTAGACTGTGAGTCTTAGCCTTGACGATTCGAGCATAATTGTCAATGACGAATGTGACATGCTCTGTGACTCGTCATGGATTGAGCATAAGGTGTGTGCTGGGACAACAACAATGCTTAGACGTAGAGTCTGATGAATTATGACATATCATTGTGCCAGTTGAGGCAGCAATGATACTCGAGTGTTTTGGATTGATGAACGTTGGTCTGATGAGATTGTTGGATCATTAACCAACATGTATCCTGATATGTCAAGTATTCAACATGAAATCAGATATTGTAGAGTTATTATAGAATACTCATCCTCGATCACCATGTCATGAGTTGTTGAATGACAAAGTAAAAATTAGAAAATTGGTAAATATTGGATGATCTACCAAGCAGATGGTCGTCCAATGAATATTGGGTGATCGACCAAGTTGATGGTCGACCAAGAACATGTTGCTTCTTGAATATTCGAGCAACAAAATGTTGGTAGCAGGATCGAACATTAAATATTAATTAAAATATGGATAGCTGGATCAATATGAAAATTATTGATGCTCAGATTTGATTAGAATCATCAAACCCTAATTTTAGGAAGCCCTGAATCCAAGAGATGGAGGGTTTTCCAATATGGGTAGAGAGACCGACCGACCAACGGGCATGGGGACTGCCCATTAGTGGTGGAGAGACTGGCTAAGTGGTGTATGCAGGTGATGTGATTGTAGAAGTGGTAAATAAGATGTCATTCACTCGGACTTGTGTAGACTCGATTTCAGACTTAAAAATAAAAAACACTAAAAAAAAGAAAATATATATACAAAATTATCACGATATCGAGAGCTACTGAGACTCGGGATTCCACCATTAATCAAAATCGATTGATACATATATTGATTCTTAACAATTTTAGCTCTTTTATGGACTCTATTTCATTGCCAAGGTAGATTTCTAAGAAATTAGATGTAAATCACAAGCATAGTGCATCAAAAGTTCTTAGACTAAGCATACACCATCAAACGAAATCACATATAATTAGTAAAAATCATAAATCAATTGAATCAAGTGTAAAAACCAATAAAGAATCAAATATAGTTACCAAATAATTGTGAATAAGGCTTCCTCCGTCATCCCATGGTTGGGGTTTAGCTCATCATGACCCAAACACACTCAAAAGATAGAAACATGGCTGAAAAGGTGTTTTTATTGAAGAAATATAATAAAACTGAGATTAGCTACGCTTTTTGGATGTTACAGAATCCATTGTTAGAAAGGAATAGCGGCTGGAAGAATAATATAGTCACAAAAGGTCTTTTGCAAGTAAACCGTAACTGCTAAAACAACGATACTTTTTTGCGACTCTCCTCTGGATCAGCGACTGAGTTGAGCGATCCAATGTTCTTCAGCTCGTCTTCTTCACAGTACAGCAGATAAGAATCTCTGCAACTTCTTCTTCTCGGCTCTATAGCCTCTGCTAACTGCCCCCAACTCTCTACAATCCTCTCTGACTCCTCCCCAAACCTATTTATATACTCACAGGCCGATTATAACTCGAGAAATCTTCTTTTTCTTCCCTGCAGGTCACGGTTATTTCCCTCGAAATTTATTTCTTTCCTTTGGTCCTCTGATTATTTCCAAACTCCCAACAATTTTTTCGAAACTCTCTTCATAGATGATAAAAACAAATCCTAGGAGAATATATTATCCCATATCACACGTAACTTCCTAACCAAAACCGCAACTTTATCTTCCCTGTTTCCATAAATATTCTTATTCCCTGTTTTATCGAATCTCATTCAAATCTGCGTCTCCAAGTAAAATCAAACGTCCCAGATTATCTCAAGGATAGTATTAAATCTACAGAGATAATTCTTTCCTTATCTGTGCACAAAATAAAGCCAAAAATATCTCGGAATATCCTTCTTCTTCTGTGTAATGAAATGTACGTGCAAGTCTTCTCTTTATTCGGTTTTAAGACACATATCAACCCTGTTTCAGTGTAACAGGGCTAAACTTATCCAAACCTGTGATTAAATCCAACACAAACTCGTATAAATTCGATCCAGATAAATACGCAGTTTGCAACAAACTCTCCCGCCATTTTCAAACCTAAAAAGGTAGGGATGGAGTGCCCTTAGTAATTCCGGGGGTGCAGATAGTAGTGGGTTGCAAATAGCAAATGGAGTGCCCCTTATCCAAAACTGAACTTCGCTGCACAGAGTTTCCCGCCAATTTCCATTTGAATTGTGGAAGAAGGTGGAGTCCCCTTAACCAGACTTGGGGTCCCTTTAGCACTGGGGTGTAAATAGTAAAATCAGTGTGCTTTTATCAAATCTTCGGGTGCCTTTAGTACTTTCTCTTGGGTGCCAATAACACTTTTCTTCGGGTTGTTTCCAACATATTTCCGAGATGCCTTTGACACATCTAAGGGTGCAAATACCACGCTTCGAGCTAATTTCTATGCACAAGTGTATTTCTCCAAAAACACCTACAAAGATATAAAAATCCATAATAAATACAAAATCGAGCACTTAACAATATAGATAATTGAGATCAAAATTGACACATAAATGCGTCTATCAGGAGGATTGTCCAACTGGTGGAAAGAGGATTCACCAAAATATGGAGGATTAACCGAGCGGAGGATTAATTAAAACATGGATTAAGGAATGGTGGGACCGGCAGACCATGGTGGCCAAGTGGACCGACCAGCCATGGTGGTGCACGGGTCACCATGTCGACGTCCATCTATTCCTGAGAATTTTAGTATTTTTTGTTGGACATTTGAGCATTATTTTGTATTTTCAGAAGAATTTAATCTTGACTGAAACTCTTAATTTTGCTCGAATGAGGAAATAGGGTTTTTGCTTAAACGTCCAATATTTTGAGAGTATTAAAATAATGATATTTTAATATTTATTAGTGAAAAAGAACTAATGGTCGTGAGACCAGTTGATTTTGTAGGCCTTATGGTGAATTGAGCAATATTTGACAAAATATGGAGAACCGAGGGTTTGATCGAATGAGGGAGTCGTGAAAAATCATGGAATAACAAAATAAAAGAAGTGGAAAGGTGGGGGACATGCCACGGCCACGACATGGACGGCCGACCGGTGGGCCCGGTCCCGCGCTTTTTTTATTTTTTTTCCTTAGCTTTCCAAATCCTCATTCGTCCATATTTTTGAGTGCTCATTTGAGCATCAGTACTAGGTACACTCGCACATTTTTCTCAAGGATTACTCGGTAGAGGCCCATATGCTTGAAAGGTGAACATTTATTACTAATCCACGGAATTCAGCTGAGAAAAGCCTTGAATTGAAGTAATAGAATATATCGGTAAAAACAATATATTTTCTAGGAAGTCAATTGATGAGTACTGCACTAGAATTAATTAATTGATGGCTCTATACTAGCAGACAATCTGTCTATGAGCGTTATATTTATTCGAGAATCGAGGTATGAGATGGTAGAAGTGTCATACTCGTTCTGAACATTCATTATGTACAGTCAGGGAACATTGCGACATCCTGAAGTCGTTATTACTCTATACTTTAGGTCAATCCATCTCCATATAGGAGTTGTCCAATCATTCTTGATTCTATATAAATGTTTATACTGCAATTGCATAATATATACTGAAAATATTGCTCAGTATAAATGATAAAATACGCGAAATATTGAAATCTCGGCTGAGAGACAGCAATAATTACGCATTCATGCATGCTCTGAAGAGGCTACACACTCAGTCAGAGATCATCTTGACATGACCTTTCATGTCTGAAGCTAGGTCAAAAATATACAAAACTATGATTTTACAATTTTAGCCTTCGTCGAAAATCCACTATCAACATTAAGTCCCCTGCTTAGTGAGGGACGGTCATGTTCCGCAGTAAGAATTGGATGGTGATTTTCACTAATTATAAACGAAACAAGTAATTGAACTCAGTGGTTAGAAATGTTACCAGAACCTTGACTTTCTCTTATGGCGTCCACTACACGAAATCAGGGATTTTGTAACGTTGAAAAAACATTAGTATCTATATATTGTCACGTCAAAAAAACGTTGGAAAAGTGCCGTTATTATTAGTATTACAATAATTTATCAACGGTTGATTTCGTTATAATAAAATTTTATTAAATAATGGTTTCATTCGTTGGAATAAATACACCAACGGTTATCTAGTCAGCACAAGATTTATCTGATGTCATTTTGTTGTAACAGATAGCCGTTATTGTGCAGACCGTAACGGTTAGCCTGTAACAGTTCGGTGTAACAGATATTGTAACGGCGACTTTGTGTGTAACGGTTCACTTATTGCCACTTGTCCTTCTTTGTAACAGCTACAGCAACGATTGTAATCGTTGTTTAGTTGATTGTAACATATTGGATCTAACAATTATTGTAACGATTCACAACCGTGATAGCTCAGTGTAACGACTGTCATACGACACGTGCCAATCTATTTTAACGTTTAAAGTAACGGCTTCAAACGTTGTGATTGATTGTAACATTTTGGATATAACATCTTGTTGTAACGATTCGATTCGTAACAACTGACTATAACGTTTGCTGTCTTCCACGTGTCTATCGCTTGTAACATATAGACTAACGGCTTTAGACATTGACAATTCATTGTAACGGTAATGAATTTGCCAGGTGTGCTAATTACTAACAGATTTTATAATGTTGATTCGACGTTGGTAAAAAAAAAAATAGTTTTCAAAAAAATAATAACGTTTTTTTTCCTGTTATAAATAAGCTCCCATAATTGGATCCTGCAATGCAATGCAATCCATTTATAAAGCTGAAATACAATTAGTTTCTGAAGCTGCATTGCAATTCTTTTCTGAGCCTGCAATATTACTGAATCTGAAACCCATAATTCATTTCTCATTCCACAATACATACATTATCATTCTAGCATCATAAGGAATTCATTCATTCACAAATCCATACAACAACCAATTGAACCAAGGTTTGTCTCCTAATTCATTGACATACGCAAGTATATACAATTGTCATTCTTACATTGAAAGAACCGCTTAAGCCTAAAAAATACATGATTCCGTATATGGTTATAATCAAATGACAAGGGTTGTGTTTTTCAGCAGTTTCGAAATATAAAAGTGTTGTTCTGCATTATACATTGGCTAGAAAAAAGTTGTTCATGATCAGCCAAAAGAAGTCATCCTTTGACATCAGAGTATCCTTAACCAGCTCATGGCATCATCTATTGCCATCGATTCCAGTATCCTAACAAAACAACAAAAATGAAACAGAAACTCAAGTTAGAAACAACTCTCAAAGGAGGGAAAGATTCATTTAGTAATTTCGGAAATTCACTTACATGTTCATTATCATTTTGCAATACATACATTCTCATTATAGACCAACCAATTGAACCTAGATTTGTCTCATCATTCATTCAGATACCTAAGTATATGTGAGTAAAACAACTTCTTGAGGCAAAAAAACGTACATGGTTCCCTATGTTATAAGAAAATGACAAGGTTGTGTGTTTCAGCAGTTTCTAATATAAACAAGTTTCTAATGCATACATTCTCACTGTTTTTATATGAACATGGCAACCTAAGCATCAAAATTTTATAATTGACAGACATGTCACTGGGAATTTATATACATGGTTTCATATGTTAAATTAAGATGACAACAAACAATGCACTGATATAACAAGACTTTACTCACCAATTAATAGAAGTAGAGAAAAGAATGTCTCGCTTGGTACAAGTTCTTTCCCTCGCTTGGTACAGCTTTGCAAGGCCAGCACTGTCTCGCTTGTTTAACCAGCTTCATGATTTACCCCCCACTGATCCGCTTCAGGTGTTCGCATCAATGAATTCTTGAAAAACAAAGATAATGGTATCATCAATCAACCAAATTTTCATTAAGTAATGCAAGAAACTCTAATGTGTCAAGAGTTTACCCACCAAATGTAATTACGGTGGTAAATTGTACCTTTTGGAAGGAATCATGTGAAACACATACTCAAAGGGATCACAGTAGGTAAAGAAAACAAACCTGAGATTACAATGACTTGTCAACTCTCTGCAGTAGGTATTCTCCAGCTTCAGGTGTTAACATCAGTGAAACCTCACAAAACAAAAAGAGAATTGTAGCATGTAAGTGTATCAGCCGGAGGAAGCAAATGATAACAAGGAAACTAATAATTATAATGGTTCAGTCACCAGTAAAATTAGAGAGGAGAATGTTTTGCTCATCAGGTTAGCTGCATTTATCTCCTTCAATTACAGCAAACCTAACGACCATAACATCACCACTCCGAAAACTCGATGGTAGTAAGTTCTACCTTTTGGCAGAAATCATGTAACACACATACTTGAAAAGAATGAATAGATGTAGCTTGAATAGATCATAAGAGGTAATGAAACAAACCTGAGATTAAAACAACTTGCCAACTTTCTCCATAATAGGTAATCTCCAGCTTCGGGTGTTAAAATCCATGAAACCTTACAAAACAAATAATTATCGGTCAGGTGCATGGCAGCTGAATAAGCAAATGACATATTTGAAGAGATCATAATAGGTATGGGTAACAAACCTGAGATTAAAAAGGCGACCTGCGGTATCCCCTGCTCATGGGATTTACATATATGAAAGAAACACAACTGATAAACTTCTGTATCAACATTCTTGTCCACACCAAAGTTCCTGAAAACAGAAAAAAAGGATATGAAATATCAGAAGAGGATACAAGGTTGCCCCTCTTCCCTCATCCTTTACCCGGGCTAGGGACCGACATTTAAAATGGCGGAGTTAAAAAAGGGGGGGAATAAAAGCAAGTAAATAAAAGACATCCATATATAGATATACACAAAGGAGTACAACCCGATACACTCGGAGAAGTGTATTTTTAAGAAATGTTTAAAGTGACAGAAAACTGAAAGGAACTTTTCTGGGGTACACTCTAGCTAGAGAGTGAAAAAAAACTCCACAAAATATAAGCAGCAGTATGTATATATTAGCGTAAGGAAAGCTGCACAAAAAAACTATGTTTCAAACTGCTTAGTCTAGATCTTGCAGGACCAACCAGTTTGCAGGCAAGACTTAAGAAGCTTTCAGAGTTACACTCTAACTAAAGAGTGACTAAATCAAAAGAACACAACAAAATATAAGCAGCATCATATGTATAAAAAGTAAGGAAAACTGCACCAAAAAATAAGTTCCAAACTGCTTAATCTACCGGTTGCAAGACCAACCGGTTTGCAGGCCATATTAAAAATCCACATGATACATAATCAGCCAATGTGAAGCATTTGTCCAGGCCTTGAGGAGCATCGGGTATAGGATAGTGCACATCAAGAACACCCTCAATGCATACCTTCCTCTCGTCATGATTAACACTCACCCAGTGACATATTTCTCCATGCAAGCCGGTAACCACATAACCTGTTGCGATTGTCTCCCTTTTTCTGTTCACAAGACGAACTTGAGGCTCTCCTTTAGCAGGTATAATATTAACAGCAGCAGCAGCAGGTTGAACGATCGGAGAATGGATATCAGGGACTTGTGCTCTGCCTTGACAATTGGCATTGTTTTGTTGGCTTGCCATGAAACTGAAAACAGCCTATAACCAAAACCAACCCATTTAATTCAATAGTTGATTAAAAAAATTATAATCTTTAACTATAAAAATTAAGGACGTAAATGAATTACAGATTGAAGCTCACCTTTGAGAGAACACTTAAATCCTCTTGGATCTTGTCCATCCTGCCTTCATTACCAGCTGGAGTAAATGGATTGGCTTTTGCACTCGTGGCTATTGAAGAACCAAATTTTCCTTGTATTGCTTGCTTCTTGGTAACATTCGATGAAAAGCCTCGGCAATAACTTCGATTAGATTCATCACCAAAAACTTCAGTAACTGGATCATTGGTTATATCTACAACAGCCTCAAAACCAGCTTCAGATTCAACCTTTCTCTTTTCTACGACAGCCTTCACTTTTTCCTGAAATCCAAAAGAACCAAACTGTAAACAATTAAATTTGTTTGAACTCTGAACAACATATGATGGTCTAATACTCACATACGCTGCAACTGCACTTGGATGTACAGCTCCATTTTTCCCTACATGAGACAGCATCCAACACTCACCATGGCACTCAATAACCCTACCTTCTTTTTTGGCATGTACAATCAATATGGTCAGTAAGGGTTGTCCAAATAAAATAGTTTGAGAATTTAATGTTAAGACCACTAGGTTAGAAAGTACTTACAACTCTATAGGATTTGTTGGCATGGGAGAGTCTACCTAAACAATGTCGAATCCTTCTCTTCCGCTGGTTCTCAGCATATCTAGCATACTTTTCCTGCATGCCAGGCTGGTACTCATTATGTACAAATCGTTTCCAAACGTCATCATTAACACCATAAGGGCATGCTGCATCCATCTCTGCCCGAGTCTCAAGCTTTTTCAGAATGTTAAGGCGTAACTCCCATTTGAATGAACGAAACTTTTTGGGAAATATTTTTTGGACAAATGGCCTGACAAGAGACTCATCATATGCGAAACAAAATTTGTCCTGAAACGAAGAAGTATTTTTGTCATCCATAAACAATAACTAGGTAGTTGGTCTATAAACACTGATATGTATAAGTGGAGCAAACCATTGAATGAAATGTATATGAGATAATCAGTTACCATGAGCGTGTTCCAGACTTGGTCCTTGAAGGCTGCAGGAATGAGTCTCCAGTCTTTGTAGTCAATTGGACAGTGAACTCGAATGAGTTCCCCTGCACGAGTTGCCCACTTTGATGCATATTCGCCAAATGGTCTTCCACATTCGTCTATTTCCACTAAGAGTCTGGGTGGAAGTTGTGTCTCCTCCAAGTCAGAACCAGATTGAGATTCATCATGAGATAGAGAACCATTTTCATAACCACCATCAGATGGAGTACTACGAACATCAGATGCAGAACCAGTGTCATTGGTAGACAGAACATGATTTGAAGAGTGAGAATCCTGACTTGAGAACATATTCATACCAAACAAACCAAACAACAAACAACATAGGCATTTGAACCAAAATGAGAGAAAACCTAGCAGTGAACGAAAATACAAAACTCCAAATTCTGATTGAAATCTATGGAAGGAGATTAAAACAACCAAAGGTATAATTTTAAAGTAATAAGAACAACCTATGAAGAAAAACTTCGTAACCATGTAGGAACCCTGAGTTTGGTTGTAATCTATGGAAAAAGATAACAACCAAATACCAAGAATAGCATGCAAGGCAGTAAATAACAACATACGAGTAAATCTATGAAGGAGATACCAACCAACAAAAAAGAAACCCTAATTTGAAATATATATTCGAAAGTAAAAGCTACATAGATTACCTCTGGAGAATGAACGAGGTACAGAGATGTATGCGAGGTAAGAGGTACGGAATAAGAAAGGGGTATAAGTGAGAATCGCGAAGGAGAATGGTGAGAATGAAGGGAAAGAAATTAAGATCTTCATCTCCCTCTGTTTATAGATAAGGGTTAGATTTGAAATCATTCTGAAAATTTGAGAATGGGAGAAATGAAATTTGAGAGGGAATAAGAAAGGGTTTCTCAAATTTGAGAGGGAATTAGAAAAGGTTTCTCAAATTTAAGAGGGAATTAGAAAAGGTTTCTCAAATTTGAGAGGGAATTGAAATCTAAAAGATGTATCAGAGTGGGGATTTGAGAGGGAACGAAATTTGAGACCCAAAATTGAAACCTTACTTTTTCAGACAAGAGAGAAGAGTACATTAATAGAGGAGAGATTTGCTTTTCTCTCAAAATATCTAGGTCAAAGGCGTTCGGATCGAGGTAAAGTTGGTCAAAATTTTGGTCAAACACATAATCGGAAACAAAACAAGGCATACTAAGTTTGCAAGATTACCATATACAGACCCGAAGTTCTCGTCCATGTGAGGTTTGAAGTGTCAAATATATCATACTGGACAAACTGCAACCTATTATTGAACTCAGGTTGCAAGATTACCATATAAAGACCCGATGTTCTCGTTCAGGTGAGGTTTGAGGTGTCAAATATCATATTGGATGAAACTGCAACCTATTACGGAACTTAGGTTTCAAGGTTACCGTATACAGACCCGATGTTCTCGTCCTGGTGAGGTTTGAGGTGTCAAATATATCAGACTGGATGAAACCGCAACCTATTATTAAACTCAGGTTGCAAGATTACCATATACAGACCCGATGTTCTCGTCCAGGTGAGGTTTGAGGTGTCAAATATATCAGAGTGGATGAAACTGCAACCTATTATTGAACTCAGGTTGCAAGATTACCATATACAGACCCGATGTTCTCGTCCAGGTGAGGTTTGAGGTGTCAAATATCAGATTCGATGAAACTGCAACCTATTACGGAACTCAGGTTGCAAGATTACTGTATACAGACCCGATGTTCTCGTCCAGGTAAGGTTTGAGGTGTCAACTATATCTGACTGGATGAAACCGCAACCTATTATTGAACTCATGTTGCAAGATTACCATATACATGCCCGATGTTCTCATCCAGGTGAGGTTTGAGGTGTCAAGTATATCAGACTGGATGAAACTGCAACCTATTATTGAAATCAGGTTGTAAGATTACCATATACAGACCCGATGTTCTCGTCCAGGTGAATATTGAACTCAGGTTGCAAGATTATCGCATACAGACTCGATGTTCTCGTCCAGGTGAGGTTTGAGGTGTCAAATATATCAGACTGGATGAAACCGCAACCTATTATTGAACTCAGGTTGCAAGATTACCATATACAGACCTTATATTCTCGTCCAGGTGAGGCTTGAGGTGTCAAATATATCAGACTGGATGAAACTGCAACCTATTATTGAACTATGGTTGCAAGATTACCATATACAGACCCGATGTTCTCTTCCAGGTGAGGTTTGAGGTGTCAAATATATCAGACTGGATGAAACTGCAACCTATTATTGAACTATGGTTGCAAGATTACCATATACGAGACCCGGATATTCTCTTCCAGGTGAATATTGAACTTAGGTTGCAAGATTACCATATACAGACCCGATGTTCTCGTCCAGGTGAGGTTTGAGGTGTCAAATATATCAGACTGGATGAAACTACAACCTATAATTGAACTCAGGTTGCAAGATTACCGTATACAGACCCGATGTTCTCGTCCAAGTGAGGTTTGAGGTGTCAAATATATCAGACTGGATGAAACCGCAACCTATTATTGAACTCAGGTTGCAAGATTACCATATACAGACCCGATGTTCTCGTCCAGGTGATGTTCTCGTCTAGATGAAACTGCAACCTATTATTGAACTCAAGTTGCAAGATTACTGTATACAGACCCGATGTTCTCGTCCAGGTGAGGTTTGAGGTGTCAAATATCAGATTCGATCAAACTGCAACCTATTACGGAACTTAAGTTGCAAGATTACCAAAAATTACGAAAATACCCCTACCGAAATAAGCACATAAAATTTCCCTTGATTTCAAATTTACGTAAATATCCCTGACGAAACAGGTGCATCAATTTTCCGATGATTCCAAAATTACGAAAATACCCCTGGCGGAACAGGCGCATAAAATTTATCTTGATTTCAAATTTACGAAAATACCCCTGACGGAACAGGTCCATTCCATTTTTAACAATCACAATCACAATCACACATACACACACATGTATATAATAGTAAATATATATATATATATATATATATATATATATATATATCTTTTTTACACAGCACACACAAAATTTCCTCAAAGGGTGTGCTACAGAAAAACATAAAAACAAATATCACATCCACATAGCGATCTCTGAACAAAAAATATACCGTCATCGTATCATCAACATAGCAATTGTTCTATTTTGTTAACCATATACCAAAAAGTAAACCAAAAAATATGATTTTTGTTAAAGGGAAAGCAAAGAAGGATCCGAGGAGAGCGAAAACCGTAGTCGACTCGCAAATCAGGACCTATTCAGTATATTTCCCTAACTCGGACCAAACTGCCCAACTTAATACACCCAATAGCCACCGAATATTTTACACCCATACCTCAAAACAACTCCACCACCAGAAGACCACCGTCAACTCCACCTCTAGGATTTTATCAAACGACTCGTACACAACAACTCCAACTCAGAAACATAGAACAAATCCAAAAAACCATTTTAGAGATTATTTCAATATCTAAACTTAGATCAAAATCAAAACCTAAAATTAATCAAAAATTTAACAAATCAAACACAAGTGCACCACCACCAACGCGTTCAGCGTGCCTACCATCCTTAAGAAGCCTAGTGATTCTACCACTAGGGAATTACAATACAACTTTTGACGACCATCTATCTTAACCCCTCGTGTGAATTTTGAATCTCTTTAGAAGACAAAGAAGAACCGTGAGCAATCCATTTCTTTGTGATTATAACTAGAAAAATAACAATCAACCCCTGAATGGCAAAATCAATCAGGGAAAGAAACAAACATTAGAAACATATATGTCTCCAAGGTTGAATTGCAATTACAACCCCAATCAAATTAGTAATCTTATTTTCGCTCAATTATAAATAATATAATGGAAGTCAAGTTCGTTCCCACGAAGAGCGGGTAGTTTCAGTTATCAAAAAGGTCACAAAGGGGGGTTGTTTTAGATTTAAGCAAAGTATACAATAAAGAAAATAAAGTTGAGTTGTAGGGAGAGAGATGATAGAGGAATCCTTCTTTATTACTAAACTGTCATCAAGTTATTATATTCATCCATTAATACCATTAATCACAGATTATTACTAACCGTGGAATAACAACTAGCTCAGTGTTATCCCCTAAATTCTTTATATCACTAAGTACGGAAGTTCTCCAATACCAGATTCGATTCGTCTAAACCACCTAGTAGTAGCTCACTCAAGGTGTAATTTGGTCGAATGCTTTATCTTTAAATAGGTTGATTCTAGTATTTAGACTCTTAGCTCAAGGTCCACTTTCTAGTGTTTTTTATACACACAATCGCTCCCCATAATCCCTCTCACTACACCAAATTCAAGGATTAGTAACTAAATTTCGCAACAGCTTTGTCTCTGTTGTGAATTTCAGTTGCGAAAATTTTGCAACAGTTTAGTTTTTTTACAAAATTCGCAACTGTTTGTTTCTGTTACGATTCGCAACAGATTGGAGTTGTATGCGTGCGACTCGTGAGTGTGCCTTCCCACACTTTTGGCTTACTCACTATTCAGCCCATTCAGATACGCGGAAAAGCTGACTCGGTTCTCCATTTTTTTTATCGATTACAGCCTCTCATTCTCATTCTCATTCTCGTCTCTCTCTCGTTCTGCCTCGCTACTTTCTCCCTCTTTCTCCTACAAGTACCATCCGAAACCCAATTTAAATCATGTTCTTTCTCATCTCTCAGCGGAAATCATTTCTAACTAACTTTCTTTCTCTCGATCTCATCTCTTTCAGGAAAAAAAAAATTATTTGACTCAAATCGTTCAAATGAAAACCTAGGTTCTTCATCATTGTCTGCTGCATCTTTTGGATGATTATCTATCAAATTGAAAACCAAAATCTAACTCATAACCCTATATTTACTTTAAATAGATGTGACGTTTCTGATGAACGAGTAGATCTGGCTTTAACCAAAATCTAACTCATAACATTCTCTATTGTTATTGTGTTTCTAGGTTGTAGCTGTTGATATTTACGAAAGGGGGTAATCTTATTGATGTATTGGTTGCTCTAAAGCTTTAATCAATGTTATGCAATCAATTGTGGTGGTTAGTATTCTGTGATTTTTTCTTAGATTTAGGATTTTTTGAGTGAGAATATATAATCAAGCAATTTTTTTTATTGTTATTGCGATTTTTTTCTTAAATTTTTAGGGTTTTTATTACTTATTTATTTGGTTTTGTTGTGAGAGAGAAGGAGGTGGTGGTGGTTTACTGGTTTTAATGGCGTTTATGTTTGATAATAGCTCTAGGAAAGTACAAAATACAGGTGAGGTTTTAATTTTTGTGGGTTTTATTCTGAAATTAGAAATATAGCTCCTTTTTCAGTGTTTGTTAATGGGGTTCTCTTCATTTTTCTGGGTTTTGATTCAGAAAATAGAAATGAAGCTCATTTTTATGATTTTGATAATGGGGTTCTCTTAAATTTTCTAGGTTTTGATTCATAAATTTGAAATCAAGCTTCTCGTTTCTCTGAGTTTTTATCTTGACATTGTTTTTTGAGTTTGGTTGGATTTATCTAGGTTATGGATGTGATGATCTATATTCAGAGTTATGTATAGCTTGTGCTGGTCCTCTTGTTGATGTTGGTGAAAGGGTTTCTTACTTCCCTCAAGTTCAGATGGAGCAAGTAAGACTCGTCATATCTAAACTGATTTTCATTCTCCATTCTTCATCAATTTTGTGTTTTTCTGGTGAAATTTTGAGCTAATTTGGTACATTATTTGGGTTTTTTTTTGTTTGTTTTTATAGTTAGGACCATCGACAAATAAAGAATTAGTTCAGAGAATTCTTATGTTTACTCTACCTTCAAAGGTCGAGTTGTTCATATCGAATTACTGGCATGTATTAGTCTTGGTTCTTCTCTATGTTTAGATCTTTTTTTATGTTATAATGTCTAGTATGATGCCAAATGGACTTTGAGCATTTTGGCGTAGGCTGAACAAGAAACCGATGAGATTTATGCAAGAGTGACTTTGCAATCAGAAGATGATGTAAGGAATCAATCAATCTCTCATTGAAGTGTTTTTCTTCTTTTGTTGATTTTGTCGATTTGTTTGCTTATAAGCTTTTTGTTTGTTGTTTGTGTGTTTTTGTTGCATTTTAGCCGAATGAACCTATTAGTCCTGATCCATGTACACAAGAACCACCAAGAGAGGGTGTTCAATCTTTTTGCAAGATTTTGACTGCATCTGATACTAGTACTCATGGATGGTTCTCTGTTCTTCAGAAACATGCTAATTAAAGCTTACCTCTGTTAGTAAGACTTGTTTCATTTCATTTATACTCTTATTCTTTTGTTTTTTGTTTAGTCTGGATCTAATTCTGCGAGTTTTGTTTTCACATTCTGTAGGATATGACCCAAGCGACACCAACTCAGGAATTGATTGCAAAGGATTTTCATGGGTTTAAGCATATTTTTAGAGGTATGTTGTAGTAGTAGTAGTAGTAGTAGTAGTTTATTCCAAATTTTGATAATCATAACATAAGCTAATACGTTTAGAAACGAAGAACGATATATGGATATAAAAATTATCCGTGTATCATGGAAGCCCATACTTATTTTTCCATGTCCTTGCAAATGACTACTGCTGATTATTACATGGACAAGTCAACCTCGACGACATTTACTTACAAGTAGTTGAAGTACGTTTGTCACTTATAAGAGATTGGTTGCAGGGGATACTTTTGTTTTTCTCAGATACCGGGGATTTAAATTTCCAACCATTTCTCTATCTCTTTTTAGGATTGCTTCTGATCTTTTGTTTACTTTTTGTGTACAGAGAAGAATGGGAATTTGCGTGTTGGAGTAAGGCGTCAAGCTAGGCAACAAAGCAATATGCCCTCATCTATGATATCCAGCAAGAGCATACATCTCGGAGTGCTTGCAACAGCATCACATGTTGTAGCGACGAAAACCCTTTTCATATTTTACAACATTTAAAGGTTTGACTTATTTATGCCCTTTTATACTGCAGATTGTACCCATCTTAAGAGCTGATCTTTCTCTAGTCAAGCATGCTTCATCCATCTATCCTGCCACTAAAACCTATCATTTGGGTAAGTTGAGGGGTGTTTGCAGGATTTCAGAAATCCCTTCTATTTATTCAGTATGATTTCATTTGTTACAATTAGAGGACACAGATTGCAATCGACACATCCCACTGCATCATAAATTAATATAAATGACAATGTGGTTTCTGCTTCAGTAGTGCATGACTTCTTTTATTCCTACTTCTTGTGTTTTGGACGGTAAGGGAATAAGCAGAGATGAGTAGACCCTATTGCCAATTGTACATTGAGGAGACCTTATTGCCAACTAAAGCAATGTTTTTGTTCATGAAATTTTCAGGCTTCATGTAGAAATTAGCACCTTCACGTGAGTGTTTTACTGATCTCTTTGGTCTAAGTTCTGGAAATTTAGTTGATTAAGGTACTAAGGCTTCCAATTTTGACTGTGTCCAGGTTTGCTATGAGTACATGGCGGAGCAAGGGAATAAAGTGTATGAGTTGGTAAGAAAATTCTGCGGTGGTAGTTCTACTGGTGATGGTTGTGGTGATTTTTATAGTGTTATGTAATTGTTTTCACATATGGAACTTGAGAGATTGTAGTTTGTTGAACTTGTAAAATGAAGTTAGTTAACAATGTTCATTTAAATTCAACTTTTTTAGTAATTTTGTGGGATTGATTTGATTTTTAAATGTACAGGGGTAACTTGATTTTGTTGCAGGGAATTGTAATTTTGACCTGGTTTTGACCAGTCAAAACCACTATTTTTTGTGGTTGCAAACATTTCGCAACTGCAGCAAGCTGTTGCGACATGTCAGCTTCGCAACCCTAATTTCGCAACTGTTCTTAACAGTTGCAAAATATTTACGTTGCAACAGTTCGAAACTGTTGCGACCGAAAATTCGCAACTGCTTATGAACCGTTGCAAAAGATTGCAACATCAACTTTCATAACAGTTCGGCTCTGTTGCAACCCCACTTTGCAACTGAATCATGTCGTTGCTAATGACTAAAAATGGTGTAGTGTCTGCAAGGTCTCGTATTCTCTACTTTGTGTACAAGTTATTCGACAATTACTTATCTCCTAACTGAATACTAGCATTAGATTTAATCAATAAATCAATTCAGTTGGCCATCTAAACAATCTATCAATCAATCATAAACATTCTTTATAATGTAAACATGCAATAATCATGTGAAGAACTTCAAAATAGATTCATATAATAACTTAAATCTTGTCTAGAACTTAGAATTCATCCTCAATCAATTGGGTTTTTAGCTACTCATGGATGTAGTAGCATCCATGTTATACATATGGTAAACTAGAGAATAAATCGTTACGATTGATGAGAACCGCTCTGAAACCCTAGCTTTTGCTCCATTATGATGCTCCTCCTCTCAAAGACTTGCAAAGTTGTGTAAAAGATGTCTTCTTATTGTTTAGGAGGTGTCTTTAAATAGTGCTCATAGAATTAGGTCTTCAAAATCCTTATGGACCTTGTATTATCGAAAGCGGGGTCCAAAACGCGTCCAAAGTGTCCATGGAAGTTGTCAGGTTCGGCTCAAACGTGTATGGACTTCTTCGGCCGAACCTGACAAATTAATTTTGCTCCAGATTAGTGTCAAGTTTGGCTCCAAAGTGGTATAGGGTTATCATCCGAACCTGGGTTCGGCTAGCACTCTTACGACCGAATAATCTCCTGTAACTTCTTGTATTTTCGTCCAAAACTTGCTCCAAAGTGTGGCTCACTTCATGGTTTTTCTTATTAGCTGAATATTCTCCTGGATAATTTATTCAAAACTCATTTGTAGGTTCGTCTTAGGTCATTGGATCATCTTCTATCCGAACGTTTCTCCTTAAACTCTTCCGAAAACTTGATTTCTGTATTGCAGGTTCGGCTGAATCGAGCTGATGAAGTTATCGGCCGAATATCTCTTTGTAGACTTCAAATCTTCCAATCTTGTTTTCCCATAACTTCTTCGTCCGATGTCGGAATGACCTCATTCTTTTTGCGTTATTTTCTTAATTGAATTCTCTTCAAGATAGAGATGAAAAAGTTTGGATTTGAACACATTTCTTGTGGTATTCATTAGTAGACTCTATTCCTTAGCACTTTTGTAGGAATTTCCATTCCTTTTAGATGATTTAGTTAAATAAACAAATAAGAAAGAAAACAAGAGTAATACAACATAGAATGCAAGAAATATAGCTAAAACAAGTATGGAATGGACACTAAAATCATGTAAATTAAGCACTTATCAATACCGGTGGTGCTTGGAACCCAAATTCTCCAAATATGGTTCATTTTTAGAGATCAAACCATAAATTTGTTTATGCTCAGTCAACTTATTTAGTATGTTTTTCTGCAGAAGAAGCAGAGACTCGAGAAATTAGAGATGCTTTGATGGTGGATGTGGAGAAGAGACTTGATCGAATCATTATCGAGAGTGATATTTTAGCTATTTTGGAGCAAATTAACAAGAAGACTTTCATGGGAGATCAGAGAACCCATTGTCTGTTACAGGATATTAAAACCCAAATTTCCAAGTTTAAGTTTATATCCTTTGTATTTGTTAACCGCTTTGCAAATGGAGTTGCTCATGATTTAGCTCAATGGGTTAAAACTAATGTCAGCCATATGGCTTGGTCTGTACCCCTATTTGGTTCATGTCGTCTCTATGTCACAGGGAGAATCTTATGTAATTCACTGTTTGTTAATAATAGAACTACTCTTTTCAAAAAAAAAAATATATATATATATATATGATATTGCTCAAATTTATACCAAATAAAGAAAATGAAAAGATTTAGTGATTTGATGGTCTAATGTACAAAAATTAAGATTCATTGTTAACCATTATAGTACTACAAGTCTCCAACCACAGCGCGTCTGGCCTAAATCAAAAATGCATGTTGCATGTGTGTGCATATATTTGATTGTTCGGACAAAAGTAGTACCTAATTCTCCAAT
>JAJJWW010007038.1:0-88967 GCA_023531295.1 Papaver armeniacum | reverse complement strand
GAGAAGTGAGCACTGCAACCACACTCTGTACCAATTTTTCAAAGCGAAAGCCCTCAAACTGGAGGCAAAGCTTCGTCACCGGGAAGAAGAATTGAACGCTGCTGAGGCGCTCATTTCTGCTAAGGATAAGGAGATATTGGAGCTGAAGAACCGGCTGAAGGGGAAAGAGCAGCTTTATGCCGATGAGGAGAAGCTTCGTGTTGAACTTGCATTGGTTCGTAGTAACTTGGAAAAGGCCCGCAACGATGCTTCATCTTCTAAAGGTTTGTTTTCTTTTTCTATTTTCCTCTTTGTCTCTGTTTCGTCTTCTTAGCGTGCTTTCTGAGTATCCCCGCCCTATCTTCATCGGGCGTTACCAGAGAATTGATATGGCTTCGGAATGAGAGGACTCGACAAGCTTCCCAGATCATGGAATTAGTGGAGAAAATTAAAAGTGAAGCTGATAAATGGAATGCTCGAGCCGATGAGCATAATACCCTAGTAGCTGAGTGGCGAGAAAAGCGGACCCAAATGATTGATATGTAGAACAGTTACAACACCGATCGTCGTCAGTTTAATGATACCTTGTTATGGACTCGTGAGAACCTTCATGTTGCACGTGAAAATGCTACTAGCTTGGAGGCTAAGGTAACACACTTGGAGGAAGAGTTACGCCAAGCTCGTTTGTCCCATGACCCTGAAATTAAGGATTATATACAGCGGCTTGTTCGGGAGAGGGACGATGCCAGAGCCGAGGCTCATGCCCTTAGTAATGCTTTAACCGCTTCTCGAGCCGATGTTGCTCGTTTAGTGGATTATGAGAAAGACCTCGAAGTTAACATGTACAGGATTACTAAAGGCATGGAAGAAATGAATAATGAAGTCAACCATCTTCGTCAATTAGACTCCATGAAGTAGGTAGAGTTGGATGAGTGTCAGTTTGCTCTTACAAATCTTCGGTTGGATTATAAGAACATTTCAGACGAGTAAGATTTTCTTGACGACGCTCGAGACGCTGTAGTTAATGAGTATGAGATAGCTTCGGCTAGAGTCGAAGGTATACAGTTATTTGGTCGCGAACAGTTCTATGGTTCTAGTTTTCTAACCCAAATTTATCTTCTTTTTCAGAGCTCGAAGGACATCTTGACCTTGAAAATGAAAAACTTGAAAAGACTCAATCTTCCCTAGTACAGCAAGAGGGCCAGACCAAGTATTATGAGAGTTTGGCTGGATCTCGAGACGCCGCGGCAAAGGAAGCAGCCAAGGAAGTAACTCGATTGACGTCTTTGTTGTCGTAGTTTGAGCTGAAAACAACCATGATTACATATAAGGCTCGTTGCCAGCTTGCCGAAGAGATTAATAATACTCTGACCAGGATCGAGCAAAGTCTTGAGAAAGAGCATGGCATTGTCAAGAACTATCCTCGTCGGCCTATGCCTGAATCCTTAACTTCTTCATCTGGTCCTTCTTCGGGAGGAAGTGTTCCTTCGTTTCAGAAGGAAAGCCCTGCTGCTCACGTCAAGTCTTCCAAGGGGAAGTAGGAAGTGATCTGTCATATTTGTTGTTATTCGCTGATCTTTGTTTATTACTTGTCTTATGACCCTTTTTTGGTATATTTTTTTTGTGTTTTTTGTCTTAATCTCCTGAACTTGTAATCAACTCTTATGCAATGGATCATCGTTTGTTTGGATATGTACAATTCTGATTTACCTGTATGGTTAGTTTAATTGTTTTGATTAGTTAGCGGGTAAATCTTAGTTAAAACAAAAAAATATAATTAAGTAATTGATAGTGTTTGCCGGTTATAACGAAGATATGCACCTTCGTTATTGGCCTTGGACCTGTCACCCCGCTAGCTAACCCTTGGCCAGAGGATTAACAAACGGTGGGGGTTGATGCAATGTTCCCGAATATGTAATGCGTTATTGAACTATGTACATGCATTCATTATGCTGAACCTTTGCCTTTTAGATTGGTTGGGTATCTCTTTCTGATGGATGCCTTCCCCATGGTCCTACACTTATAGATGTTGATAGGGGAGTCCGGAGAGATTGTATATGGCTACTTTCCCCAATAGAAATTTTGCAAAAAGTTTGTTCGATTAATGAGTCGAGGTCTGCTATTCCTCGTCCAGAGATAGAAACATGTCAAGCGGGTACGCTGTCTTCTTCTTATGGTGCTCTTCACACAGATGCAGAACTGCGTTGCTTTTATGGATAGTATGCCTTGAGATATTTTGCATTCCACGGGTGTCTGAGGACTTCTCCTTTCAGGTTACGTAGATAATAAGATCCATTGCCTTCGATGTTGTGTATAACAAATGGTCCTCCCCATGTTGGTGCTAACTTGCCCCACTTTTTCTCTCGCTGGTATTGGGGTATAGTTCTCAGCACATATTGTCCCTCTACAAAATTTCTAAGTTTAACCTTCTTGTTGTATTCCCTTGCTAATCTTCGTTGGTAATTTTCCATCCTCTGTAGCGATGTTTCTCTTCTTTCCTCCAGATCATCGAGCCTCTCCAGCATCATATCCGTCGTGAGTTTCTTTTCCCATGCTTCAGTCTTCGTGGTTGGCATGATGATTTCCGTTGGGATGACTGCTTCGTCTCCATAAGTAAGGAGGAATGGTGATTCTCCTGTAGCGGACCTTCGGGTTGTTCGGTATGCCCATAACACGTTATGTAGTTGTTCACACCATCGCTCATTGTGTTCCTCCAGCTGCTTCTTGAGGATAAAAGACAGGGTCTTATTTGTGGCCTCGGCCTGTTCGTTGTTTTGAGGATAGATGGGGGTTGATTTATTCTTCCTGATTTTGAAGGTATCGAAGAGCATGTCTATGTTCTTACCCTGCAGCTGTTTTCCATTGTCAGAGACAATCTCTGCGGGGATACCGAACCTGCAAATGATATTTTGGAAGATAAATGTGAATACGTCTGAGTTGTGGACTCTAGCTAGGGCCTTGGCTTCTACCCATTTGCTGAAGTAATCTGTGGCTACAATCAATAATCGTCTTTTCCCCGATTCTTCGATCAGGGGTCCGACGATATCTATGCCCCATTTTGAGAAAGGCCAAGGACTATCCACTGAATTCAGCTTCGTTGCAGGAGCATGTATTCTTTTAGCAAACCACTGGCACTCCTCACACCTCCTAGACATTCTCGTATCATTTGTGGCCAATAATACCCCTGCATTTTTGCTTTATCTGCTAGTGATCTCATGTCGCTATGGTTGCATGCATCTCCATAGTGTATGTCTTTCAAAACCCGATGCCCTTCTTCTCTTGATAGGCAGCGTAACAGTGGTCCGAGGAAAGACTTCTTGTATAAAATTGATGGTATTTTCAATGATGTTGTAGTAAAAAGGTTGTCGTTCACTCGGACTTTGTTGAGATTGATTTTAGGCTTAAATAATGAAAAATACTAAAAATAAGAAAATATGTATACAAAAGTTGACAAGATGAAGAAATGATCGGGTCTCAGGATTCCACCAGACTTCAATTTCATGCAATTCAAATACCAATTCTGAACAATAATAGCTCATAATATAAAGTTTTATTGACTCTAATTCATTGCCTAAAGTAGATTTCGAAAGTAATGGTTGTAAATCTAAAGTATGGGATATCAAAACAATTAAGCAAGCATAACCAATCAATTGAAATGACAACTATGCGATGATAATCATAATCAATTAAATAACTGTGCAATTAGTCATAAAAAGAATTAATATAATTACCGCATTCGTGAAGTTTGGCTTCCCCCGTCGACTCAATGATAGGATTTACCTCATTAGGTTGGTGTTGATGGTGGATTTTCATTTAAGGCTAAAATTGTAAAGGCCAAAATTATGCGCTAACATCTTGCAAAAGATAAAGCCATTAATGAGTGATGAATACTTCTTCACTTTACTAATTCACCTAGAATGGAGCATGTGGCAAGAATCCCAGTATTATGTGAATTAAATACACGAAATTCATCCAGGTTGGAGCATGTAGCAACAATCCCATATACCCTGTGAATTTACAACATTATTAATTAATGCATGACCAGCCTTGTATTTCCTGTACTCATTATCGGTGCGGCATGACGACTGAGTGTTGTTCTCAGCAGAGCAACACGAATCTCCAAGCATTAATAATGAAGCATGTACGAAATACCCATATAGGCTACAACTCTCGGTGTGTTATATTAGCCCGATTGAGCATGTTTGAACCTGAACTGACCATATCAGTCTCAGAAACGATCACGACTATCCAACCTCACCAGCATGATTGGATGGCTTAGATTAAATCCATGACCCCAAGCAGGTATTGGAATATTCACCACCTTAATGACCACCAGCGGACCCGTTTATGCCATGGTCGGTTGAATACATACCATGCCTCCCAAATAACCACCGAACACCATCCTAAAGTAGGATGGTTGGACTGGTGTGGAGCAGCTTGGAAAAACTTGTGCGCACAAGACCGCCAACGGCAGTCTCAAAATGACCACGGCCGCCCAACTTCACCGGCATAATTGGACGGCGTAGATTACCGCATGACCGGTCGGACAAGCTTGTCCTGCACACCGGCGGTCCCCCTTTCTACCTGCATAGCCGACCATCTCATGACCTAACCAGGGAGGAGTGAACGTTCACCCATAACCTGGCTGGCGTGATGCTTTAAGGGTCGCTAAGGGTCTTAAACTGATCACGACCATCCAACTTTGCCGGCGTATCTGGATGGCCTAGATCAAGCCCATGACCGTTAGTCAGGTATCACCATGATCACCACCGACCCAATGTGGGCCCCACATGGTCGGCCTCCCCAAAGGAGGAGCATAGCTTTCCAAACCGTTAGGTTGGAATCGTGTACACACGACCGATCCAAAACCCTAATTAGGGTTTTCGGCATGTTACATGTGTCGCTGATTGATCACGAGCGTCCATCTTCGCAAGCTTGGACGAAGGGTGTAGATGTAGACTTAAAAGGTCCTGAGCATGTCAACATGATCATCGTGGGACCACCTACACACATGACCGGTCGAACAAGGCCAACCATGGTCGGATATCTCGAAATGCGCGCCCGAAGTAAGCATGGTGCGCGGTTTCCAACTTCTTTGCAGCATGGGATTTACTCATGGCAAATCGATCTCAACCGGTCTTCTTTACTGCAGAAACTTGAGTGGCCTAGATCGCACCTTCGTGGGATAGTGAAGTATAGACATGGACACCAGCATGTCGTCTACACACATGCCCGATCGGTCCTCTATAAAGCACTTCCCATGCTTGGATTCGACCAAGGCCGAAAGAAGGAACTTGCGTACCTATTAAACCCCAATCCGACGGTCGCAGATGAGGGTTGCAAGTCATCTCGTCCGTCCAACTTTACCAGCTTGGACGGACAGCCTAAGACATGAGTTAGGCTATCAATGAGGCGTCACCATAATCACCGTCCACCACTCTTCCACATGGAGTGATCGGTCAAGTCAGGGCTTACCTGTATAGCCTCCAAACGATCACTTGAAGATGGCTGGACATGATGCTATTTTAAGACGCTTAAATCCGTGACTTACTCCGGTAAGCCTTAAAAACAGCGATGCTTCATACATGTTGAATATACTCGATGCAGTACCTGCGTAGAATACACACAATACTTCACAAGTATCGACTTCCTAAATAATTTAGTTATTTAGTCTAGCATTACATGCTACTTTCTGTGGGTCCCATGATCCACACACTCGAGACATCAATCATGTCACAAACTAGGGGATACATACTGGGGTATTGGTCTGGCGGTTTACAGCGTGCAGCATGCAACGCGCCATCACAAGAACGTATCAGGAAGTCATGGAAGGTTAGAGATGACAGGAGAAGTGGGCAAGACTGGTCGTGTAACATCAACACACAACTCCACTACTCCATCACTCCACTTCCTCCACTTCCCACGAGAGACGTGAATAAGGCTCAAATGACTTGTATAAATAAGTTCTCCTCCCTATTTCCAACAACAAGAACAAGTCAAGACAAGACGGAAACCGAGTGTTAATACAAAACGTATTCAAACACCGGAACTGATAGCTTACATCCTGCAAGCCAGTCCAGCTTTCTGATACAAGTCATACATAGCCAACACCTTCACAATCTCAACACCTTCTTCGCTTCCCTCCCTAAGATCAACCCCATCTCCTTCACTTTGTGACCGAAACAAGTCCGGGAACAGCCATTTCTTGGTTTAGGCCGAGTTGTCTGCATTGATTTCTAGAATCATAAGCACTCACCGCGCAGTGCATTTGTTTAGGGTTTAGATTCATTCCTCATCCACACACCCCAAATTACCCAAATCCGGCAGGAATAGTTTTCACCCATAAACAGTTGGAAACACACTCAAAAGTTTATTTCATTGCTCAAGAAGGTATTTGGAAGAGGAAAGGGTATAAAGCAGTGTGTTTGTAACAGATATAACTCTTACAGAGAAACACTAACAGACTGTTGCAAACTCGAAATAATTGTTACAGAAATTGTTACAAAGTTATTGGATTTGAATGTATAGGCAACGGTTTCTGCGACTGTCTAAATATGTTGTTTTGTGTTCTTCCTCTTCTTCTTCGCCTAAAAGTGCAGAGCTCGTCTGCAACTTCTTCTACAAACCAGAACTTCACCCCTAACTCTCCATATCCCTTCCTTTCGACACCATCTACCCTTTTATACTCCACAGGCCTAAGAATCTCTCGTAATTAATCCCCAAATCCCCCGGCAATCAATCAAGAATAATCGGTTTTATTTCCATGCAGGTTACGGGAATATCTTCCCTGATTTAGCTTCTAACAAGATTACTCCATCTTAAATCTCTCCAGCTCACTTCTGCACATCCCTTGATCGAGTTAGAAACACCTCAAATACCGGAAACCACACAGAAAACATGGGAAGTGTTAACAGAACCCGTGTAAAGCTCAACCCATGTTTTATCTCCTCGTTCTTTCCTTTCCTTCTTTATCGATTCTACGCCTCAAACACGATAAATACTGCTTCACTGCTCATTAAACACACGCCAGAACTGCAAAAATAACTCGAAAAATCCCGAGAATATTCCACGTACGTGTGTATACCCTGTTTAATCCAAAACCCGATTATTCAACCAAGATTTCTCGAATCCAACGAACATACCTTCTCTGTATAGGCCTAAGAAGTTAATCCAAATCAAAAATAGCGATTGAATCTCTTTAGAAATAGCTCAAAACTCGAACCCTAATCTGGTAGTAAACTGTGCACTTTCCCCGCCAAAAACCAGATTCAAATGGAGAAGATGATCTCCCCCTAATCCAGTACGGGCGTCCCTTTAGCAGCTAGTGTGCCCCTTAGTAATTGGGTGCCCCTTATCCAAAGTAGGGTCCGTTTAGCAGTTGTCCTCCGGGATGCCTTTAACAACTTTTCGAGCTGATTTTTCCAAAAATGTTTATTGGCCAAAAATACCTACAACCAACAATATATAGTATTAAGATCAAATTAGACACAAAAATGTGTCTATCAAATACCCCCAAACTTATTATTTGCTAGTCCCGAGCAAACCTAATCTAAAAAGTAAAATGACTACACTTAGCACGTGCAACAAGCAGTTAAACCGCTAGGTGGCCCTAGCGGCGGAATGTTGTCTCCGGAGGGTTTACCAGAGGTGTACCCACAAAACCTTTACTCCAGACCCTAGCTATCTACGCAGAACCTTAGAAGGCACTAAAGAATCTCCTTGGTTGGCATACAATCATTGATTACAAGAGGAAGTACCCTGATGCGAAATTCCAATTGTTGTACACGAGTTTGCACTCAAGCATACTAAAATTCATATATAAGTGACAGAGCTCTACTCAGATAGTTTACGTACATCATAACCGGAGTCAACCAATCACATGGAAAGATTAAGAAGATGGACGTAGAGAAAACGTAGATGGTTTTGATGTTGACTAAGGTGAACCTATCCTAATGGACTGAGATACCGGTATGACTAATATCCACACAGCTGGCATATACAAGGGAACCAGCGAGTGATAATCCTAACTCTAGGTCAACACAACTGGCATATACAAGGGCAACAGTGGTCGACTTTATTGAATTTATTCCGGTTGGTCTGACGGTCTGGTCTTTTTTTTTTTTTTTTTTTTGGTATCTCAATCACTCTATTTCACCCAATCACTTATAAGAAAATAAAAACAGAAGGTGAAAAGGATTCAACGAGATATGGCGAAACTACCATTTTTTTTCTATTTCTAACACCTGAGCTCTGTGCTTTTATGAATAGACTCTATAGATGTTTCTATCTAATCAGATTGGTTCCTCACTCCTACAACCAAGATGTTCCCATCCACTTAGATTGGTTAGTGCCAACCTTAATAAGCATAAATTTCTAGGCTCTGGAGTTTATTTATTGCAATTAAAAGCTAATCAAAAAGTTTCTTCCCCACCCCCAAACTTAAATCTAACATTGTCCTCAATGTTCTAACGATGAAATTAAAAGCATGAACAAGGAGAAACTGTTACCACTTGAAGAAAAGAGTTAAGGAAGGATATTACCGTGTTGCATGATCATGGGTTACCTCCCAAGAATTGCTAAGTTTAAAGTCTTCAGCCAGACTAAGAAAGGATCAGTCACCTTATAGAATCATAAAGTAATAGCCGGAATAACTGTGGATCACCAAAACCAAATAGAGCTATCACAAGTAAAAGGAATCTGCAACATGCCAAGAAAATTAACAAATAAAGCACAACCTTGTCTAGTTTCCTGTTTATGATAACTACATCTAGCTGTGGTTCAGGTTCAGGTTCTATAACTGGGTCTAGATAAAATATTTTCATGGGTTGCGTTTCCTCATAAGTTAGATCCGAATGTTCAGGTTCTAGAGTTTGGAAAAACTCAAATAAAAACTTAGAAGCACATAATAATAACCTGAATAATTGAGGATCCTCTAAGTCAATTAGTTTTGACTTACACAGCTGACCACAATAAGATTGGTGGTTTTCCTTAAGCAAATGTGTCGACCCTAATATCCTAAAGTAAATAGGTTTAGTCTCAAAACTTAATAATTGACACATCTGAAACTTATACATTCCCACAATTGGTTGAAAAATATTTGGTGGGAAAACAAAGTCAATTTGGGTATTATCGCCTGGGTAAACCACATCAACCAGAGGATGGGTATCTAACAACTGAACTTCTTCATGGACATTATTAGGTTCGGGAGAGCTAGTATGAAGGTAATTTGGTACAATGGTTGAGGCACATATATCAAGTCCCAAGTGAGGGACCTTTCTAAGAGTTAAAGCATATGGAGAATGATAATCACCCCCAAACTTAGAGTTTTCAGTGTCTCTAGAAAGACTAGTCACAACTTCCCTAATTTCTAGGTCATCAGATTCCTGTAATGGTCAATTGATTCTTCTAAGTCAGGCTCATCCTCATACATCTCTACGAGTTCACTTTCTTTGTCTAAGGCTATTGTTTCTAAATCGCTAGACTCAAAATAAACTCGTTCCTCTAAACCTTCGTTGGCTTCGTGAAAAGAAAATACTACATCGTCTAAAATAGTGATATTTCTAGTCAAACCCTCGTCCTTTTGAATAGGTGAATAATTATTAAAATTATTTGGATTTGTACTAGAATTAACATTATCATTATAAAGCTCGTTGGGAGTAACAAATTCCTCATCACTATGCCTACATATTTCAGATTCTTCATCAATATTATCCTCATCACAATCATCATTATAATAACATGAAAATGATCGAACCTCATCTAAACAAGTAGTGTTACCAATTATAACCTCGTCATCCTGATTATAAAAATTGTCCTCATTTTCACAGGTGATATTGGAAAGAATGTATTGGCAATCAAGAGTAATTCGAGCAATTGTTTTTTCCGTCTCTAACTCTAACCTACGTGTTGTCTAAGCAAACTCACGTGTTGACTCAGTTAACTTACATGTTGACTCAGCTAACTTCCTGAGGTTATCTTCTAAAGAAGTTTCACTCACCGTTACAGTTCTTTCGTCCATAACTAAGTCATCTGTGTCCGCTAACTTATGTGTCGACTCAAGTAACTTACGCGTTGACTCAAGTATCTTACGTGCTTCATCTAGAGAAGAGGAATTATAGGAATTTTTCTCGTATGACCGGTATTCATGTGAATAGTAATTGGGCTCACCATGGTATGAGCCATAATCTTCAAAAGGTTGGCGTTCCCAACCACTATTCACACTATGGTCAAAGTAATGTCCATTTTGAAAATCAGTCGGATATTCGTTGTATTGGCTATTGTAATACCAGTTAGACATTCTCAACACAAAATAAACCCACTTACAGGGGATTCACGGGTGTTTAGAAAAACTTACCTCCCGTTCCATACGGGGGATGAAGCGTTGAAGTCGACTCGGGCCACGACTCCTATGTCGTGTACGAACCCGAGGGGCCGAGACGGTATCGTAACCGTCGTCCTTCCCTACAACAGTTTTATTTAAACGAACCTTTCCTTGGGGTTTTAAAAATAATAATGTCCAAAAGTCCAAAAATTAAAAATTACAAAAATAATTACCTAATTACAGTTTCTAAAAAAAATCAATAATAATAACACTATATACAAAATTTCTTCTTCACTCCGTTCGGATCTCTCTTTTCTTTCCTATTTTGGCTTTGCTTTTCGTTTCAGCACTTTCTTTTTTTCTTTCGCTCCACTCCAAATCTGAAAGCAAACAGAAATACCAAAACGCGTAAAAAAGAACAAAAATTATAATAAATAAAAAAAAAACCTAAAAACAAATCTATAAACAAGTCCGCGTCGGCGGCGCCAAAAATTGATGGTATTTTCAATGATGTTGTAGTAAAAAGGTTGTCGTTCACTCGGACTTTGTTGAAATTGATTTTAGGCTTAAATAATGGAAAATACTAAAAATAAGAAAATATATATACAAAAGTTGACAAGATGAAGAGATGATCGGGACTCAGGATTCCACCAGACTTCAATTTCATGCAATTCAAATACCAATTCTAAACAATAATAGCTCATAATATAAAGTTTCATTGACTGTAATTCATTGCCTAAAGTAGATTTCGAAAGTAATGGTTGTAAATCTAAAGTATGGGATAACAAAACAATTAAGCAAGCATAACCCATCGATTGAAATGACAACTATTCAATGATAATCATAATTCAATTAAATAACTGTGTAATTAGTCATAAAAAGAATTAATATAAATACCGCATTCGTGAAGTTTGGCTTCCTCAGTCGACCTGATGATAGGATTTAGCTCATTAGGTTCGAAACACACTCAAAAGTTTATTTCATTGCTCAAGAAGGTATTTGGAAGAGGAAAGGGTATAAAGCACTGTGTTTGTAATAGATATAACTGTTACAGAACCCACTGTTACAGAGAAACACTAACAGACTGTTGCAAACTCTAAATAATTGTTACAAGTTATTGGATTTGAATGTATAGGCAACGGTTTCTGCGACTGTCTAAATATGCTGTTTTGTGTTTTTCCTCTTCTTCTTCGCCTGAAAGTGCAGAACTCGTCTGGAACTTCTTCTACAAACCAGAACTTCACCCCTAACTCTCCATATCCCTTCCTTTCGACACCAGCTACCCTTTTATACTCCACAGGCCTAAGAATTTCTCGTATTTAATCCCCAAATCCCCCGGCAATCAATCAAGAATACTCGGTTTTATTTCCATGCAGGTTACGGGAATATCTTCCCTGTTTTAGCTTCTGACGCGATTACTCCATCTTAAATCTCTCCAGCTCACTTCTGCACATCCCTTGATCGAGTTAGACACACCTCAAACACCGGAAACCACACGGAAAACACGGGAAGTGTTAACAGAACCCGTGTAAAGCTCAACCCCTGTTTTATCTCCTCGTTCTTTCCTTTCCTTCTTTATCGATTCTACGCCTCAAACACGATATATACTGCTTCACTGCTCATTAAACACACGCCAGAACTGCAAAAATAACTCGAAAAATCCCGAGAATATTCCACGTACGTGTGTATACCCTGTTTAATCCAAAACCCGACTATTCAACCCAGATTTCTCGAATCCAACGAACATACCTTCTCTGTATAGGCCTAAGAAGTTAATCCAAATCAAAAACAGCGATTGAATCTCTTCAGAAATAGCCCAAAACTCGAACCCTAATCTGGTAGTAAACTGTGCACTTTTCCCGCCAAAAACCAGATTCAAATGGAGAAGATGACCTCCCCCTAATCCTGTACGGGCGTCCCTTTAGCACTTTCCCTATGGGGTGTAAATAGCAGCTAGTGTGCCCCTTAGTAATTGGGTGCCCCTTATCCAAAGTAGGGGTCCGTTTAGCACTTGTCCTCTGGGATGCCTTTAACAACTTTTCGAGCTGATTCTTCCAAAAATGTTTATTGGCCAAAAATACCTACAAACACACAAAAAACCAAAATTAGTACAAAATCGAGTGCCAACAATATATAGTATTGAGATCAAATTAGACACAAAAATATGTTTATCAAAAATTCCATCCCTAAGGTCATATCTCCCTGCCTTTGACTGCACCTTTCTAGCCTGTCTCAAGTCCATAGGCAGTGTTCCTTCTTTGAGGAAGAGATGGACTTCGGTTCCCCAATCTTCTTCGTTTTTGAAGTCTTCGTCTTCGTTTGCTCTTGTCATAATATCTTCTTCGTGAAAGTCATCAGCGATGTCTTCCCCAACGTCATCGTCAGCAATATCCTCCCCTACATCGTCTTCACGATTTGTAGCGAGGGACTCCTGAGGAATAACCGAGAGCTCATAAACTCTTGTTATCTTGATTGCTTTGACGCTTTCATCTTTAAACATGGACGTATGTATGCTAGGGCATCAGCGTGCCTGAGGTCTTTTCTGCATAAATGCTGGAACTTGATGCTAGGTATTTGGGATGAAAGGGTTTGGACCAAAGCCATGTATGTCGAGAGGGTCTCATCGTACACGTTGTACTCCAGGCTTATCTGTCGTATGACCAGTTGTGAATCACTCGTCAGGCGTACCTCGGTTATACCCATTTCGATTATTAAACGAAGAGCATGGACCACGGCTTCATATTAGACGATGTTATTGGTATGCCCCTTGAATTCCAACCTTGGCGCATGCACGATCCTTTCTCCGGTGGGGGTAGTGATTACGATGCCTATGCCTTCCCCTTCTCTATTTCTTGATCCATCTACGAAGACTTCCCATCGTCTTTGGTTTGAAGGCTCGAGGATATTGATTGGGTCTTTGCCTTCTATCGCTTCTGGTACGCCCCTTACTTCCTCGTCGTTGTCCAAGGGTAGATCTGCTAGGAAATCCGCCAAGACTTGTGATTTCTGGGAATGTTGGATTTCATGGATAATGTTGAACTGATCGAGGTGAGTCTTCCACTTTGCTATCCTTCCTACTTTCCCAACGCTTTTGAGAATAGCCTCCATCGGTGCTTTGCATGGAACAAGAATATAGTGAGTCAAGAAATAAGTTCTTAGCTTTTGGGTTGCCCATACTAATGCCAAGATGAGTTGTTCGATCTTTGTATAATTTCTCTCCGCCTGGTTGAGAGTTTTACTGACGTAGTAAATTGGTTGCTCTATCTTCGTGTTCATCTTGACCAATAACGCACTGACTGCATCCTCTGTCGCCGCTATGTAGAGGGCCAGTACCTCGTCGGGATCGGGCTTTTGTAGGATCGGGATCGTAGCTAGATATTCTTTGATATTTTGAAAAGCTTCTTCGCATTCAGCGGTCCATTCAAACTTGGTCCCTTTTTTGAGGATATTGAAGAAATGTTTGCATTTATCCGATGACCTGACGATGAATCTTCCCAGATCCGCTAGTGATCCGTTGAGCTTTTGGACTTCTTTTAGGTTCTTCGGGGATGGCATTTCTACGATTGCCAGGATATTCGCAGGATCTACTTCGATGCCCCTCTTCGTTACTAGATACCCAAGGAATTTCCCTGAGGTGACGCCGAATGTGCATTTTTCCGGGTTTAATTTCATGCTGTGCTTCCTCATTGCCTCAAAGATGTCCCTCATGTCTTGATGGTGATCCTTGCGCAACTTGCTTTTGACAAGCATATCGTCAACATAGTCTTCTAAAGTTCTCCCAATCCATGGCTTGAAGATAGCATCAACCATCCTCTGGTATGTTGCCCCTGCATTTCGAAGTCCAAAGGGCATCCTTGTGTAACAATAGAGGCCATGCGGGGTGTAGAATGATGTGTGTTGTTGATCTTCTTCTGCCAGTGCCACTTGGTTGTAACCAGGATATCCATCCGTGAACGATAGTTCTTCGTATCCTTCGACAGCTTCTACCAGTTGATCAATAAAAACGGAGGAGTAGTTGTCCTTTGGACATGCCTTATTGAGGTTGGTGAAATCGATGCATATTCTTACTCCTCCGTTTTTATTGGGAACGATGACCATGTTTGATATCCATGTTGGGTATTTGACCTACTTGATGAATCCCGCTTCTAGCAATTTACGGAGTTCCTTTTCGATTGCTTGGTGATACTCTGGTGCTACCTTTCGTACTTTCTGCCTGAAGGGTGTGGTGCCAGGCTTTATACGTAGTTCGTGCTGGATTATCTTCGGGTCGATTCCTGGCATGTCTCCTAACTTCCACGCGAAGATATCTGCTGGATTGTACAGTTCGCAGTAGTCCTCGAATTGTTTCCTCAGCCTTTTTCCGATATGAGCCGTCAGCGAGGGTCCGGTAGCTTCGAAACAGGAGATGGTATTGAGTGTTCGGTTTCCCTCGGGTAGCTGAACTTGTTTGCTTTGTTTGGCCCTGTCTTCGGTGTCTGCCTTCTGTATGTATTGCTTGAGGTCTCCTGCGTCAATGAGCTTTTGGATCATGATTTTGAAATTCTTGCATTTCTCGGTCTGGTGCCCGTTGAAGCAATAATACTCGCAGTAATCTCTCGATTTCTCGGTCCTTGGAGGCTGCTTCCCTTTGGACCATGGACACTCCATGTTTTCCCGATCCTTGATCTCTCTCAGGATACAGGTGTAGTTTGTGTTCAGCTTCGTGTAAACTTGGTCTTCGAACTTCCGGTCATTACTTCGATGATCATCCCTTCGTCCTCTCCTATCTTCGCTAGGTCGTTCTGCAGAACCTCCCCTTTTGGATACGCTGGCTTGCTCTACTGAATTAGTTCGATGAGGTCTTTGAGTCTGGGCTCTGGGATTTTCCCGCTGGATTTCTTCTAACCTAGCATGCTTTTCGATGATTACTTGAAGATCTCCTTCGGTCGTCAGAACACTTCCATGAATCTCGACAAATAGTGGGCTTATTCTATCTAACCCCCACTTGTAGCAGTTGATACTGACCACCGGATCTACACTCCCTATTGCTTGGAAAATTTTGTGCCATCTGTCAGTATATTCTCGGGTTGTCTCTTTGTAGGCGATTGCCAATGAGAATAGTTTGTCCATTCCTGCGTTTACAGCCTTGTTGTACATGTAAGTCCCCAAGAACTTCTCAGTAAGTTGTTCGTAGGAGTCGATGGAGTTGGGGGGAAGGTTGTCGAACCAGGATAGGGCCGATCCTTTCAAACTTGAAGGGTAATATCTGTAGAGGATTGCGTCATCCTGATCCCATCGTGCCAGCATACGGTTGTAGTAACGAAGATGGGCCGCCGGATCGCTGGATCCATCGTAACAGTCGAATACTGGGATATTGCACTTCTGAGGAATGAGAGCTCTTGCTAAACGCGGAACCAGCGGGGTGGTGTTAGCTTCTCTCATCACCTCTTCTAATCTTCCTCCCCCTTGTTTTGCTTTCAACTGTTTGATATCTGCCATCATTTCTTCCTGAAGATCCTCCATTGCCCGATGGTTATCATCGTTGGTTGAGTTTCGCCTTGGTCTTTGGTCTTCGCTGTCCAAATAATCTGAATCTTCTAGAACATAATCTGGCTCGCTGGATATATTCCCTCTGGCTACTCTTCGGTTCAACGGCTCGGGATTTGCTGCATTTGTCATGACCATTCTTCGGTCCTGATTCGGCTCAGGTGCTTTAGAGTTAGCTTCGTGCAGGGCTCCGTTATGTTGGTGAGTTTCTCCTAAGCTTTGGGCGATCTTATCTCCGAGCTCTTGGTTTTCTCGGGCCAGCAATGCTACTGTCTCTGTGTACACCCTTTGGCTCCTCTTTAGCTCCTCAAGCTCTGCCATCAACTGGGGGAATGATTTGATCCTTGATTTGGGGTACCGAGCCATCCCTGCCCCCCAAGGGCCATGGTATGATCTTCATCTACCGTTTGGATTAGGGGAATATAAGGTTCGATATTTACTATTTGTAGCTCCTCATGCGGGGGTAAGGGTTGGTTTCTTGTCAGCAACGGTTGGGATATTAGCAGAGTCTGGTTCTGCTCGTTTGTTGGTGGCATCCCGAAGGCTGGCTGCGTTATTGAGCGAAGTGTCGCTGGACAACTACTCAATCTCGCGACACTTCTTAACCTCGCTGTGTTCCATATCTTTCAGTTGTTTTGTGTGTCGTTTCCCATTAAGTCTGCCTATTTTAGTTTCCTGCGACTCCCTCGCAGATCATCGCTGCTTATTGATCTCGCGAGCCCTATGCATTGCGATATTATGATCCTACATCTTGCCTCTTTTTCCTTGAATATTGCTTGAAGAGCGATCTTGAAGGAAAAATTTGTTGCAGTAATCTTTGGTCTTTGCTGATGAAGGAACGAGCAGAAGAATATTGTACTTGAAAAGTACGTACTTGCCTCTATTCTTTTGCGAAGTTCCGGAGCTTCTTTGAGATATATATGAAGTATCGTCTCTTATCTCTCCCCGAGGGGAAGAGTACCATGAGATTTTTACAATGTTGTTGCCGCGACTGCTTATCTTCAGTTTTGTACTTTTACACGGATTTTGATTATTAATGCCTTCTCTTGACACGTTTCTTTTAACCACTTTTTCTTGACCGTTCATGTCTCTTCGCATTAAATGACCTCGTTTTTCTCGAGGACCTTTTTTCCCTATATATAGTTTTCTTTTCCCCTTCTTTTCATTCTTTAGTTTCTCTCTGCAATCTTTCTTTGACTCTCTACTTCCGCAATTTGCGCTCCTGCTACTGCAAAGCTTTTCTTCATCCTTTCTAGCGCTGTTTTTAATCTCCGGTCTTTCATCCATTCCCATACTAAAAGATGGCTTCCATCAGTCGTGGATACAAAACTTCTTTTGAAGAAGTTCAACAGAAGTTGCTCAAGAAGGGTTTTACTCTGTCAACCATTCCTGATCAAGAACCCTCATCCATTCTTTCTGTAAATCTTTTCTCTGATCATCAATGTGATGATCAAAAGATTATAGTCTCGCTAGGTCAGCTTCTCGCGGGACTTCCCATTCCCTTATACGATCCAGAGTTGCCTCTGTTTTATGAAATCTTAGCCCATGAAAAATTCTCGAGGGCTATTTATCAATTAAGTGGCGATTGTATTCGTCTAATGCTTGAGTTCGCAACCGCTGTGCCAGGCAAAGGATCTTTATACCCTAATTTCGCGTAAAATCCCAAATTCGCAGATTTGGAAATAGCATTGAGAAATACACTGTGGAAAACTTTTTTGAAAATTACTCAAAGGATAACTATGATGAATGCGAGATCTCGCTTGGCGTTCGTCACAAGAAAAATAATAATGTCTCTCAAGATAAATTACTCATGCAAGATATTGATTGGCACCTGTGTAATAATTCCTCTCCTCGTCATTCCAAAGACGAAAAATGGTGGGTCGTACCCTTGATCTTAAATGGTCCTTACATCGCGGGCTCGCATATTCTTCCCCTGCGAATCTCGCAGGATATCATCCTTGGGAATTCAAATGGCCTGAGAAGAAGAAAGAGGTATGTTTCCGACTTCAAATTTTTGCTTTCGCAATTTTCTTTTTACGATTGCTGAGTTTGTGAAATCTTTCAGATAACCAGGTTGAAAAGAAGCTACAAAAGGGATCCGTCGGAGGATACTTTGACATTGCTTCGATCGCTACGAGTGAAGTAAGAAGCATTTTCCCTTACTTTTTTTTTTTTTTTTTTTTTTTTTTTTTTTTTTTAAAACAATACTATTGCCTCTGTTTCTCAACTTTACACATTTGCGAAGGTCTGAAGTTGAAAAAGTTGTTCTTTGCGAAGACTAGAAGTAAGGGTAAGACTGTCGCTCGCAAGAGTAAATCTTCTGCTCCACTAACTAAGAAGCGAAAGGTCCAATCCTCTTCTCGCCTTAGCTCAAACTCTGAGTCTTCTGATGAAGATGACCATGATTCCAATCGCTCTCTCGCTACAAGGACCCCGTTAACCAGTTCTTCTATGGGTCAGTTGTCTAGTATCTTCTCTGATTCTTTCCAAGGAATGGGAGATGCTCCCCTAGCTTCTCTTTGCGGGACTCTCGCAAACGTGTGCAATGCCACTCTACTGGAGGGCAATGATTCTTTTAATGGAGTCTCTAGAACTATGTCTCCTGACTTCTTGAATGCGCTTGGATCCTTGGTATGTATACAATCATATCTCCCCATTGGCTTTATATTGTTGTATATGTATTAACAGCTTTTCTATCTTCTTTCATAGGTTGGAAGGTCTTCTTTTGTAGTTGCCTCGGATCTTGAGAGAAGACGCAACAATCTTGAGAAGAAGAATTCGCAATTGAGTAAGAAGATTCGAGAATTGAGACTGAAGTCTGCGTTATCTCGCGATAAAGACGAGACGATTCAAAAGTTAAATACCGAACTTGACTCTCAAAAAGAGAGGGTATCCACCCTTCAAAATGCTAATCAAAGAACTTTATGGTATAATATTTGCCTTCTTTTATTATTTTTATTTTATTGGTCGTGTATTGCCACCTAACTTATTACTTTCGCAGACGTATATAATCTCTCCGATGAAGCTATTCTTCTCCATACATTTCCGAACCTATGGATAATAACCTTCTTCTCGCTCATCTCAACACTTCTTTAAGTAGTTCTTCGAACAAAATTAACTCTCTTTCATTAGATGAACTTCAGACCAAATATCGCCTTTTAGAGATTGAACATAGATCCTGGTTTAAGTGCGCCAACCAATTTAAACAAATGTTTCTTGAGTCTCGTAAAGAAATCAAAATTTTGAGGAAGAAAATTAGTGATCACATAGATGACAAAGACCGCATTGCTAACAATGGTGCTCAAGCATTAGCAACATTTCAAAATCTCTTCTGAGCTACAAATTGAGCGAGATGAATTGCTTCGCTGAATTCCTTACTTAATGAGCGAAAGATCGATTCGTTCGCTCCTTGTTATAAATAATGATGATGAATTCGCCTGGGCTGCGAAAGTTTTAGACAACGCCAGAAATAACCTAGGTGTTGATGTTAGTCTTCACGCCGAGCATACTTCCTTGGTTAAAGATATGATATCTGACGGAGAAGGTTGCTTGTTATACCTTAATCGCTTCTTATTTCCGTAATATTACTTATAAATTGTTAACTTGTTGTTTCTTATTTGCGAGAATCCGAGAAGAGGCTTCAAAAGTTAGAATTAGAGAGCTTGAATCTGAAAGAGCAACTCACGGAATTTTCCAAATGAGAATTGAAGAACTTGAAACCGAAAAGAACAAATCGCAAAGAATCTCTTCCTTCGCGAGAATAGATATTCCAAGTTGAAGAAACAATTTCTAACGACAAAGTGGAGAATTTTAACAATGATGCTTAGCTTTCGCTGCAATAGAGGCATGGAGTATGTTTGTAAGGACCATAATATCCCTTTGCATTCATATCCCTGGCTCCTTGAAAAGGTTCCCGAGAATCCGCCTGTCTCGCACGTTTCGATAGCGAGGCCGGCGAAGAAGAAAATTCTCGATGAGAATAATCGATTGAAGAATCGACGAAAGAAGAAGAATCGCCAAAGAAATAACTTTTTTTTGTTTTCTTTCTCTGCTTGTAGTATCTGTACATTTCTGTATCCTTATTATAGTGTATTTCTTGGATTTTTCTCCTCTGAATTCAATCTTCAGTCCCCTTTTTTGGTAGTTCTTCCTTGTAATATAATTGATTAACATTATTGATGTATAATTCTTTCATCAGAAGATGAATAGCAATATTTCATCTTTTCCATTCCCATACTTGCCTCTCCGGTATTCTTCTTCGATGGAATATTTTAGTTGTCATCAAGTATTTTGTTGGTTATTAATTGTATAGCCGCGACGAGATCGCAGGTATCTTTATGAATCGAGAATTCTATCTCTTTTTGCTGCGACAAGGTCGCAGGCCGCCTCTATACTTTCATGTAAAGGCCCATTGACCTTGCCTTATCATTTTGTGTGGTCTTCCAAGTTAGACCTCCCTAATTAGAGGTCCTCCCCTGCCACCTTTATTGCGACAAAATCGCAGGACGTCTTTACACTTGTATGTAAAGACCCATTGATCTTGCCTTATCATTTTTCAAGTATTTTTGCCTCTCGCAGGATGTTTTGTTGTAACAATATGACAGCCTAGATATCCTTGCGAATATAAAGTCCTATGACATTGCCGGCCTTGCGACGAAATCGCAGGACGTCCGTACACTTTCGTGCAAAGACCCATTGATCTCGCCTTACCCTCGTTAGTATTATTGCCTCTGCAGATCATTGCACAAATATGACAAGCCTAAGTCTCCTTGCGAAAACAAAGCCTCATGACATTTGCGTCTGTTTGGCACTCTCCCTAATGGAAAGCACCGCCCTTATCATCTCCCCTGTTGCCCCTTCAAGGAGGCGAAACATCGGCCATACAAGACTAGCTCCTCCCATCCGGTCTTGACAACAACCGAGTTGTTTTCCAGATCTCTTATCCCTTATACCTATAGGGTTTATGGTTACGAGACCGCACCCTAAGTGGAGTTTTCTTCGGGCGAGTGCAACGCATGCCAAGACTTGCCAAGAATGGCCAGGGTAGGTTCATCCATCCCGGCACTCGGCTCAACCGTGTACCTCGGCGCCTTGAGCATACACTCGACTCCTAGGAAGAGACCCTCGGTCGCCCAACCAGGTATAACCTACATATATAGTTGGGAATCCAAGGTACCTCTTCCTGGATAGGCTTTCATGGGCCCCAAATTTTCATGGTTCAAAGCTTCAGAGCTGTAACCTTCCCCCGAACCACGGCGAGAGATACCCCCCTTATATGACGCACTTTAGGTCTTACATTTGCCTCTTACTTAAATGTTATTCGCGAACTAGGGTGTACGCCATAAAGGTTCGTCCCATTCATTTGCGCATTTATTTGTTAAATCATTCAATCATTCATTTTTCATTATTCATGATATTTGCTTTTCGAAGTATTCGCACGCTTCGTTTTACTTGTTGCATTTCACTTTTCTTTCTTAGTTGTATTCTCATTTTACTCTTGGCCGCGAGATTCTCGCATCACTACTTCAAATTACTTTGCATCCTCGTTGTTATTGATTATTCACTTCTTATGCCTTTTGTTCCTCCTATCTTTTGCTTCTTCATTGTTATAATATTGGTCAGTCTTTAAGCATTCACCTCGCGGGGTATGTTCAGCCCTCACTTCTATAGCATCTACCATTAGTTTTTCCTTTCTCTGTTCATTTCTCATATGTTGTTTCCAACCCTTTCTTTTGGCACTTCTTTCTTCACAATTTTCTATATCGACCTCATGGCACTGCTGCGACTCCTTCCAATCTCCCTGTATGATACCAATGCCATTCGGATGTGGGAATTTAATACATTGATGATATGTTGACGCGACTCCTAAGATTTCATGAAGCCATGGCCTCCCAATCAGCGCATTGTATGGAGATTCCACATCAACCACACAGAATAAAATATCAGTGGATAATCCTTGTAGAGGTATTCTCATGTGAGCCTCTCCTTTTGGTTTGTTTGCAGTGCCGTTAAAGCCATATATCTTGTATGTCGAGGGAATTAAATCCTCATCTTTCCCGCCCATCGTCTTGTAAGTATGGTAGAAAAGAATATTCACCGAACTTCCGGTGTCGATTAAAATTCGGTTGATCGCCCAACAAGCTTCTCGCCTCATCATCTTCTCCATCAACTGGTTTGGTTAATCTCTAGTTTCACAACCAACGGGCTATCGTGTGTTTCTCTTCCTTTTGGTACTTCATCTGCAGAGAAAGAAATAGTCTTCAATCGCCACTTTTCTAATCGCGTTGTTCTCGCTGACTCATTATTTCTTTATCATTAGCATCTCTCGCAAAGACTCTACTGAGCACGTTGTCATGAAAATCTTCGATGGTGCGATAGGAGTGGATGATAGAGTTGCAATTCAAATTCTTAGCTTTGGTTCCTACTTCTATCACAAATGTTTCCTTTCCTTTCGCCGACACTTGCTTCGTGCATCTCTCGTGGTGGTGGTAATGTCGACTGCTTCTTCTCCCTTTAGAAAGTGATTCAACTTTCCCCGATCAATCATCCCGAGAATAATTCTTTTTATGTTTCTACAATCGTTTGTTTGATGCCCATGGAAGCGATGGTAAGAACAAAACTCATGACTTCTATCTCTCGGCGGTGGTTCCATTCCAACATTCCAAGGTGCTGGTACATTTTCCATCACAAGTATAGCTTCCCAGATCTTTTCAACGCTAGCATTCAGTGGAGGCATCTTAATTTGTTCCCATACTGTTCTATGATTTCTCTCGCCCTCCACTTCGTTTTTTTGCCTTCGTCCACCATAAGTTTCTTGCACATGATCTAGCCTCTGAATCTTATTATTGTCATTACGGTTATAGTAGTTCCTTTCCCGCTCAAACTCTTCTTGATCATGGCTTCCCATGGCTACTATCTTCTCATTGTCCCTCATCGCTCTCTCTGCTCGCTGTCCTTGCGAAGTGCTCGCCATCAGTATTGATGAACCGAGGTAACAAACTTGCGTTCGCAGCATTCGAGTTTGTGTTCGCAATCGGATAAGAATTCATTTCATTCTCGTCTTTCTTCTAAGGCGATATATTCTTCACCTGTAATTCTCGCAGCTCTGCCATCGTGATTGTATTTTTGACTCTAACATTTGAATGTATAACAAGTTAGTCGCAAAGAGAGCATTCACAAATGAGAGGATGAGATATCTCTCCTCAACCCGTCCTGCCATTTCGCTACACATGGTTCTCCATCTCATTGTCAACTGCCTTAAGCTCTCGCCAACCCTTTGTTTCAACCCGAATACATCTTCAATACCTGGTCGTGAAGAGTTGTTACTTATGTATGCTCCCAGGAATGTGGCTTGTAAATGGTGAAATGATGTAATTGTATTCCTTGGTAGACTTTCAAACCACTTTAGTGCTTCTCCTATTAAGCTTGACGCGAAATATTTGCACAATATAGCATCATGGTTCTCCCATTGTAACATACATCTCATATAAGCCTTAATATGTTGTATCGCACAAAAAGTTGTTCCATCAAAGATGTTGGTTAATGCGAGTAGATTACACTTAGGAGGTATTCCTCCCATTTGTACTTCTAGCGTGAAGGGATTCTTCGCGCTTCGCGATGGCTTCGTCCAGTTGTCTCCTTCCTCCTTCTCTTCTATTGTTCAAGAATCCTCTCATTTCAGCTAGTTCTCTTAAGATTTGTTCATTTGCCTCAATTTGATTCTACCGGTCTTTTTAGCTCGCTTCTCTCCTTCTTGCTCGTGCCTATTTTGACCTTCCTGCTCATTATCTTCTCCTCTTCTTTCCTCGCGACGCTCTTCTTCGCCTCTTTCGTTAATTCGCACGCCATTATATCGGTTGTTCTCTCTTCTTGGCTGCCTCTCAGCTCTCATCATTTGCACCCTCTCATACTCTTCATTAATATTTCTATTGGCACGATTTTGTTCCCTCCTTCTCTCGCGGTTGTCATGGTTATTTTGTCGGATTGCCTCCTCCATCTCTTGATTTTCCATTTCTTCTCTTAGTCTTTCTCTCTCGCGAGCTAGTCGCGCTTGTTCAATGTAGTGTCTCTCAATGTCATCCTCGATCTCTCGGTTTCTTCTCAATTCTTCTCTCCCGCAAGCAGATTATTCTTCCTTCAAAGAAGTTTGGGTTATTCTGCCCTTTGGAGTTGCATGTTTTCCCGATTTTCCCTATTTCGCTCATTTTGAAGATTTTCGGGCCGAGGGAATATAACGATCTTCTATTTCTCCTCTTCTCTCGCCATGCTCGCGTCCTGGATCTTGTGTCTCTTCCTCGGTATTCTCGTTGGTAAAACTCTTCTTCTTTCTTCTCTCATTCGATCTAGAACTTGATCTCACGCTACTTCTAGATCTCCTACTTTGCAACCTCATATTTTCCATCCTCAATTCATGATTTTGTCTTGTCAAGTTTGCTCGCTCTTCTGCCTCTAGCCGTCTCTCCTCATGTATTGTTTGTCTCAATCTTTCTAACGCTGCCATTTCTTCGTTTCCTGGATTCATTTCTCCATTCATCCCTTGTTCTCCTTGTCCATTGTTCACCAGCTGTTGTTCCTCCTCTCTCTCGTCTTCAGAATCAGATCTCCAAGTATGCACACTTACTCTATCATAATCCACAGCCGCGTTTGCCACTAGGGAGATTGGTGGCTGGTTTTGACCTTCTTCATCATTTCTCATGTTCATCCTTGATGATTCTCCTGTTTCATTCCTCCTTTCTCCAAAGAAAGTCTCCCACTTCTTCTTACAATCGTTGGTTGCTCCCGTACGTTTCTTCTTCTAGCCATCTTTCTTTTTCAATGAATTCTTGAGTATCTTTTCCAAATCTCTTCTCTCGTTAATCCAAATTCTTTCCAATTTCTTCGTCAATCACTTTTGCTCGTCCCTGTTTCTAGCGCATATGTAGTAGCAGGTTTTCCCACACTACACCCCTCACTATATTTTGGTTAATCACTCATTGAAAGTCGCATAATCGAGAATGTTTATTGATTGATTTCATGAGTGTTTACACAGAAAATAGAATTACACTTAGAAGTTAAAGCGCTATTAAACTTTCTCTCTCCTATTGACGATTCCGTAAATCCTTCCCGTTGCTCGAGGGCGCGGGTAGCTGCTACAGCTTTCACGGCTTCGGCCTTGGCTGCATCTTCTCTAGTCGCATCGGCTTTTGCTGCCGCTGCTCTGGCTACATCGGCTTTTGCTGCTATTTCCTTGAGAGTTGTCGTTGCTACATCATTTGTATTTGACGGTGAGGTGATTTCCGTCGCATCCATCTTCTGGTTCGTTGCTTTCGGCTTTTCACCCTTCTGCTTGCTGCGTGTCATGACTGGTGTTGTCCTCGGTGTTTCTTTGGATGACGCTTTGGCTTTTCCCGCATCCTTCGCGTTTTCCATCTTTGCTTTCTTCGCCTAGTTTAAACATCATCGAAAATCCAATATCCATGTGGATCCTGTTAGCAAAGTTAATCCAAGTGCGTAGACCAAAAGTATGACTCGACAGAAAGTTTCCAAGGGATCGTGAATTTGTACGAAAATTTGGAGAGGCAGATCCAATAATTGAAAACATGGCTCTACTCGTAGATCTGAGAAATTCTTTCATGGGATGATCGTTTAAAGTGAAAAACATGTAAATTTCCAAGAAGAACGTAAGTCCTAAAATTTTAAACATGGAAGGTATGCAACATTCTAAAGAAAGCACAGATCCGTAAGATTCGTCTTAGGGAAACGTAGAAAACTTCAGAAAATGCACATATCTGTGGGTTTTGTGCCTCGAAAGCATAAATAACTTTTAAGAGAAGTATAAACCTATAGGAAAATTGGTTTTAAATCATTCATGAATAATAAACTTTAAACCATATGCAGAAAATTGGTTTTAAAAGATTGATTTCGAAGGTTAGCTTAAATCCGAACACTATCATTTAGAGGATAGCATGGGGAGCCAGAAAATAAGCATTCACAGGATAAGATAAATCTTTTACCGGGACAGAGTCCCTGTTTCTAGTGCCAGATTGTGAACACATAAATCACGAAGGCATCCATATGTTCACAAACAATGTTCGCATTCATTCATACAATCGTAAAGGAGAATAAATCTTAAGTAAACTATGTTGAAACGATGACTCATCGACTCAGAGCCTTCGGGCTCTCCCTTGTCTAGTCATAGAGAAGTATTCTAGTGATGCGTACGATCGAGATGTGTAAAGTATCAACATGTAATAATAAGAACAGAAAGTAAAGTGCTTAATATAAATGAGACAATGATTTACGTGGTTCAGCACTAAGGCCTACATCCACGGGGGTAGTTGCTTCACTATGTATTTGAGGGGATACAATGATAGTACGATGACTTTGGAGTGAATAACGAAGATAAAGGGGAGAGGAAGATAACACACCTACTTACTCTTACAATTTCTCTCTCTTCTATTCATTCTCTAACCCTGAATTGGTCCACCCCCTCTCTCTCAGTGGAGAGGGGTATTTATAGGGATAATACATGGGTTCCACTATTAAAGACAGTTGCAACCTTATCTCCTCGATCTTGGCGCCGATCCCACTGCTATCTTCGTCTTCTACCGAAGGCTCCAACGATCATGTATAGTTTACGAAGAATCACCTCCTTCTATTCCACAGATTTGTTGACACGTACCCTATGCCTAGGGCATTTAATGCGGGTGGTTGGGGCAGTCTACGTGCGTCAGACAGATGTCTGGTGCCCCTGTCACATCTTCGTTAACGCGTCTAACCCCCACCGTTGATCTTGGATATACCTCGAGATGGAATAAAGCGGGTCCTCGTGTGCTCTCCAGTACTCCGTGTTGACTTGTTCTTTCAGTGCTCCTCGGTTCTTAGTCGTTGGATCAGCATGTTGATGGATAGATGTAGATGACAGATGCCCCTTGGGTGTTGGGACGTGGCATCGTATCTTGATGTCTCAAGGCTGCGTGTCTTCCACGTGTACATCTTTCAACACGTGGCAGAAGATGGATTATGTGTATACAGGGGGGTATTGCGTGCTTGGTTTAATCTCTCATTTCTTTGCATTCTCATTTTATTACTAGTAATGATACACTCATCGCGGGCTGGTCCCGCGGTGTGTCCCGACAAGGGAAAAAAAGGGAATCCCCTTATGGCTCGGAGGTTTGCGGGGTGGTTTAAGTGTGGGTCCCACCCCCTCTCTCTGACATTCCCATTCGTCGGGATGGCCCGCGGGATCCAACCCGCTGGAATAAATCATTTCCCGTTTATTACCATTTATAAATTTTGTGGTCACATCCGTCTTTCGGTGATTGCACATGACACACTCCCCCCCGTGAACCCCAAAGAAGACATTTATCCCATCAAATCAATCATAAATTTTTGCATCCAAATTTGGTAGTAATCTTATTATTATGGCTGACAAGTACGAATGTACAAAAATTCAAGTATTAATATCAAAAACTCTTCACGGATCGCATGAAAAACCCACATGGAAACGGTTCTCTCAAGTGGGCCCCCTAAAGTGCCCCCCCTGCTAACTCCCAAAAGGTTGGGACCCGCCCCATGTGAGGGGCAGTTTTTGTATGGTTTTTTTTACACATCTGTGTAGAATTATTGCTATTAATATTTGTGGTGTAGTATTATTTGTACGTCGATGTTATTGTAAGGTGTGTAATAATTGACACGTGACACACAAAAGGATCTCTTTTAGTAAATAGAACGTGAGACAACTTTCGGGTGAGAATTTAGTTTGGTGTACTAAGCTTAAGTCGCTTGATTAGTCACGATAGTTGAAGACTGATAATGATACATTCCGCTGAGTCCGATTTTATGCACACTCCTTTAAAGAGTGTGCACAAAACAAATTAATTTTATTGGTTAAAAATATATTGTTTTTTTTGTTTTTCTTAAATTAATTTTTATTACGAGTTTGTCTCAACACTTCTAATGTTCTTAGTCTATCCTATCAATGTTGACTCTAGTAATCTAATTATTAGAGCACTGTTCGGTCAAACTCGCAAGCGTTGTTATCTCAAACTTATTTGTCAAGTTTAGTTGCCAAAACTATAAGTCTTGATTTCTAGTCTACTTATATCTAAGTCTCGGATTAGGATAGAATGCGTAGTTGAGCTTTAGACTTCACGACGTTCATCGATTGAAGACGAAGAACTACTAAGGGGATCTTGTGGAACTTCATCAACAAAAGGTACGTGGAGACTTGAACTCATCTATCACTCAAAAGTCTATCTACTCTATCTCCTATTTGAGACAAAAGTCGTATAGCTATATAGACTTCATTATACATATTTGGTATTTAGAGATGAGTTTAACTCGATTATATATTTCTTGAAATATATGTTGGTAAGCTTTCGCTTTAACCAAGTTCATCTTTTATTCTTGACGAAAGTCAAAAGATGATCATGTGAAAATCGCCTGGTAACATCTTACATGATTTGTGTGAGACAATCATTTGGTGTAGACTTGAAATGTTTCGTATTGATCATTCGATCACTTGAAAATTGCTTTGAAGGTAATAGTTTGTGTGAGACATCTATTGTCGTTTTCTAAGAATGTTTCAATGATTGAAATGGGAGTTTAGAACAATTGACCTATGATTGGATATAAGCACAGTATGCGTACTTGCATATATGTAAGTCCAAGTCCGGGCGCCTAGTGTGCATACCCGTATGCGTACTGGTGAAGTTGAAGTCTTGGAACCTTAGTGTGCATACCCGTATGCGTACTGGCGTAACAGTTCAAGTCCAGGAATTCAACTGAGTTTGGTTGTTTACGATAGTATGCGTACACGTTTGCATACTGGCGAATACAGGCCAAGTTCGGCTACTTAAGTATGTGTACCCATTTGCATAGTGGGTTATGTTCTAGAATTGGTTTGTTCATAAAGTAATACATCTATATAATAAGGAATGCAATCTTTTGCAAATTGTGGCTATAATGTTCATGAATTGATTCGAGTGAATCAAAACCGATTTTGCTTCAATTGTGTCTTGTATACTTCTATGAGAATATAAACAATTGAACAACTCTATAACTAGTTTCATTTGAGTCATTTGAACTAGTTGTGATAAAGATGAATAAGGTTGATATGAAAGTGTTCATATGGCTAACTTCGGTTAACTATTGTTGAGCCAACTAAGTGTACACATTTAGGTACGATTACCCTTGTCTAAATGTAGGTGCATTTCATTTGTGTGTAACAAGCTAAGTTCGATCTAATGGTTGAATGACATTAGCTTGACTCTAATTAGGTTTTCATCTAACGGTGAATATTGAATGCTTTGTTACCAAGGTAGCATTGATTGCAAACCCTCATTTGAAGACTATATAAGGGAGAACTCTAGCAATTGGGAAACCTAATCCCCACTCCTCCTGTGTGATACTAGTTGCGACTAGAGTCGATTCTACTTTAGCCTAGGTTTTTCTAAAACCATTAGGTTAACGACTTGAAGACTTCATTGGGATTGTGAAGCCATACCCAACTATTTTCTTTGTAGTTGCGTGTTCTGATCAACCTGTATTCTATCGTATTGAGTACTATCTTCTCTAAGATTTGCTCGAGATTTAATCTCCGATAGGCAAGATAAAAAGTAGTCACAAACATCTTCGTCTCATCGTTTGTGATTCCACGGTATCTTGTTTCGCTACATACGATTAAGATTATTGTAAGGTGATTGATGTTAATTGGCTGTTCTTCGGGAATATAAGTCAGGTGTATCAATTGGTTCTTGTTCACCTTGATTTATCAAAAGACGGAACAAAACTCGTAGGTATTTATGTGGGAGACAAATTTATCTATTCAATTAAATTTTCTGTGTGAGACATATTTGTTTATCAAGTCTGTGGCTTTGGGTCGTAGCAACTCTTAGTTATGGGTGAGATCATCTAAGGGAATCAAGTGCACAGAATCCGGCATGGTTCTAGAGGCGTAAGGAACGCGACTGTACCTTGATCAGTGTGAGATTGGTTACAGATCAACTATATTCCAGTCCGAAGTTAACTTGTAGTAGGCTAGTGTCTGTAGCGGCTTAATACAGTGTGGTGTTCAATCTAGACTAGGTCCCGGGGTTTTTCTACATTTGCGGTTTCCTCGTTAACAAAATTTCTGGTGTCTATGTTATTTCTTTTCCGCATTATATCTATTTATATAATTGAAATATCACAGGTTGTGTGTAGTTCAATTAATTATATAATCTAACCTTTGGTTGTTGATATAAATTGATTGACACTTGAATATTGATCGTTTGTACTGTTCAAGTTGTTTCACATAATAATCAGGCTCGCGGATTTCTATCTGTTTTATTTTCTGATTACATTGTGAAACAGAGATATAACTCTTGTATATATTTCCATTGATTGAGTCTGACTATCTAGTTGATTCTCTTGGAATTATATTGGATTTTGTCCATACAGATTGCCTAAACGAAATATTGGGGGAGGTTGTTAGACCCCCGGTTTTTCAATTGGTATCAGAACATGCAAACACGCTAAAACCTCATAAGTCTGTGTTTGTGGCTGTAGTTGCAGGAAATCCCACAACACACCCCATGTAATATTTCATAGATCTAAATCTATTTCATAATCAAAATAAAGATTAAAATGCTAAAATTGTAAAAATAAGACACAAGATTTACGTGGTTCGATCAATGTGATCTACATCCACGGGGTTAGGGTTCTTCACTATGATTGTTGAAATTACATAAGTATTACATTGAGAATCTTCATTAATGGATATTTTGTAGAGCTCTAGATCTAGTATTTTGGGGAAGAAGATGATAAAGAAAATAAAGTCTCCCTCTCTAAAAATATCTCTTTCCAAAATAATATCTCTCCCTCTCTTACTAAAATTATCTCTTTCCTAAAATGTGTATCCCCTCAAAAATGTGTATATCCCCCTTTTCTCTCTCCTGCCTTTCTCTTTATATAGGATATTACATAGTGGATGATAGCTCATGTACAACTAATATTTCCTTTAATTTCGGATTTACCTTGCGACATTTCGCAGGTATACAAATGTTAGTCTTCGCAAGTCTTCTTGACTCTTCGCAGAATCGTCACACCTTTCTCATATTTAAGCTAATGTCATTTGTTGCGTCGTTTCTAATATTTCTTCTGCGATATTATTAAGTTGCGTCGTTAATAATTCGCAAGTGAAGGTTGTTGCGATATTCTGCTCCTACATCTTGCCTCTTTTTCTTGAATATTGCTTGAAGAGCGATCTTTAAGAAAAAATCCGTTGTTGTAGTAGTCTTTGATCTTTGTTGATGAAGGAACGAGCGGAAGAATACTGGACTTGAAAAGTACGTACTTGCCTCTATTCTTTTGCGAAGTTCCGAAGCTTTGAAAAGTAATTAGAATTATCATTTTGAAGTATACTAAGTATGAAGTATCCTTGAAGAAGTATGAAGTATGAAGTATCCTTGAAGAAATATAAGAAGTATGAAATGTCCTTGAAGTATAAGAAGTATTGCCTCTGTTCCTGTGAAGTTATTATTCCATTTTTGGTGAGGATTCTTGCTATTCACTAGTGAACATCCACTTTGGAAATGATTCTTGCCGAGAAGATGAAGAACATAAAATGTTTTCTTGGTTATCCATAGTTGCCTCTGTTCTTTATCTATGAGGGTAGAATCCTTGAGAAAGTGTTGATTGAGCGAATTGTTTTTGCATTATTATTTTGCCTCTGTCTCATGTTTTGTGCTCATGCGATAGTATAATCTCTTCAAGCTGCTTATCTTATCTTGTTGAATAATCACATTCTGCGAAATTCTTAATAATTCTGCGAAATTCTGAATATCTCTGCGAAGTTTTGAATAATTCTGCGAAATTCTGAATAATTTTGCGAAATTCTGATAACTCTGCGAAATTCTGAATAATTCTGCGAAATTTTGTAAAATACTTGTTCGAATATAATGCTTATGTAATGATTATGTTATGAAATGTGTATGCGATGTTTATGCCATGAAATGCTTATGCGATGCTTTCATGATGCGAGTATGATGCTTGTATGATGAGAATGCTTATCTACTGCAATGTATAGCTAATGTTTGTGTTACTTAGCTCATTTTGCCGCTTTAAAATTGATGTAGCTTTAAATCGCTTCCATTCGTTGTACATGAGCTGTCATCCACTATGTAATATCCTATATAAAGAGAAAGGCAGGAGAGAGAAAAGGAGGATATACATATTTTTGAGGGGATACACATTCTAGGAAAGAGATAATTTTAGTAAGAGAGGGAGAGATATTATTTTGGAGAGAGATATTTTTAGAGAGGGAGACTTTATTTTCTTTATCATCTTCTTCCCCAAAATACTAGATCTAGAGCTCTACAAAATATCCATTAATGGAGATTCACAATGTAATACTTATGTAATTTCAACAATCATAGTGAAGAACCCTAACCCCGTGGATGTAGATCACATTGATCGAACCACGTAAATCTTGTGTCTTATTTTTACAATTTTAGCACTTTAATCTTTATTTTGATTATGAAATAGATTTAGATCTATGAAATATTACATGGGGTGTGTTGTGGGATTTCCTGCAACTACATTTTGGCGCTAGAAACAGGGACGAGTAAAGGATTTATCCTTCCTGTAACTTGTTGATTCAAGAAGTTTCCATGAAGATTAGATATTGTTCATATTTATTTTTAGATCTTAAAGTTTCAGGAGCAAAAACGGAAATTTCATGGAAGAAGTTACACTTTCAGGGAGTAAACATCATCAACAATTTAAAGACATGAAAAGAAGAAGAAGAAAAAAAAAAATAGTTGTTGTGGTGAAATTCGGGGAAGAAAACTAAAGTTTCAATGGAAAATTTTCATGTTCAGGAGAAGAAGGCAAATGTGAAAGAAATTAAGGAAAGACGAAGAGAAGATAAGAGGCAGACGCTGCAATTCTTATCACAAACAGAAATTCGCAAAGATGGTTTGAGTTGGAGCGAATAAGCAAGAGGTCACGGATTCGAATTCGCAGAGACACATATTTTTCATTTTCTTCTCATCTTCAGTGGCGAATAAGAGAATAAGGAAAAAAAAAGTTATGAGTTAATTTCGCAGAGAAGTTCTTGAACAGTTGGTCCAGAGAGCAATATGTGCGTTCGTGGTCGCAAGTTCGAATTCACTTGCGAGCATAATTTTCTTCTTTTTACAGAGGGGAAAAAATGGATAATTTCGCAAGGTTGTTTCATTATTTCGCAAACAAGAGGCAGCACAGTTGGTCATCTGCGAAGTTAATGAGTTCATGGTCGCGTTTTCAAATCCCAACAAATGTGTATTTTTCGCATGGATATTTCGCAAGGGTATTTCGTACAGAAGAAAGTAGGTTATTATTTTGCAGAGATAATTCGCAAACAGAAGCCAGCAAAGTTGGTCAGAGGTAAAGACAATGAGCTTGAGGTCGCAGGTTTAATTCCCACCTCCCGCGAATTTTCGCATCTTTTTTGGACTACCAGAAAAAGACAAGTTTTAACAAGTGTGCGATAATTTCGCACAAGAGAATTGGCACAGTTGGTCAAGAGACATGAATGCAAGCAGCAGGTCGCATGATCAATTTTTGCTTCTCGCACATTTATTTTTGTTATGCGAAATTTCGCACGGACTATGATTATTTAGCAAAGAAGAAAGTTGATGATTATCGTAGCAACCTTCACTTGTGAATTATTAACGACGCAACAAATGACATTAGCTTAAATATGAGAAAGGTGTGACGATTCTGCGAAGAGTCAAGAAGACTTGCGAAGACTAACATTTGTAGACCTGCGAAATGTCGCAAGGTAAATCCGAAATTAAGGGAAATATTAGTTGTACATGAGCTGTCATCCACTATGTGATATCCTATATAAAGAGGAGAGCAGGAGAGAGAAAAGGGAGGACACATTTTGTTAAGAGAGAGATATTATTTTGGAGAGAGATATTTTTAGAGAGGGATTTATTTTCTTTATCATCTTCTTCCCCCAAATAATTAGATCTAGAGCTCTACAAAATATCCATTAATGGAGATTGTAAATGTTAATGTAACCTCAAAAATCATAGTGAAGAACCATAGATGTAGATCACATTGATCGAACCATGTAAAAAAACTTGTGTGTCTATTTAAATTTCTAGCACTTATATTTTGAGATTTATATGATTAATATGTTTAGATCTAGAAATTAGTATCAAGATATGATAAGGGGTGTGTTGTGGGATTTCCTGCAACTACAGTGGCAATCTGATTTATGTGGATAGCTGTTTATCTCAATCTCACGCACATTATAATGAGTTCCAAAAGCTTTTATTATGCCAAATGTCTGGGTCTCACCTCCAAGGATAACTCCTTAGCTGATTCTTCCGAATCCCGAGGTAGAAAACTTTTGCTATCAGATTCTGATAACATTCCATCTAATGTGACAGTTGACACTTTGTCGGAAGCTGAAATGGAACTCACCAGAACTCTAAAAAAATATTTTGAGATTATTGATTTTCAAGGTTCTAAAATAAAGTCTCTTGAAGAAAAATATGATCAGCTCATTGATGAACTTGAAAAGTATCTTGGTCAAGAACGGGAACTCTATAGCATCATTGAGTCTTTCTCTAACAATATCGAAAAACTTGTTCAAGAAACTACTCTACAGCGTGAAAAGATTAGTGTTCTTGAGGATATTGTTAAAAAAGATTCAATTAGAGAAAAACGTTTGATGAATGAACAACATGTGTTGAATAAGAGAAACTGGTTACATCCCTTCTTCTAGCCTAGGAATAGTGCAAATCCTTGAAAAAGGAAAACTCTGTTTTAATGAGTAAGTCTTCTTCTGTGCCAATCACTAATTCTCATGTGGAATTACATTACATGAAGAAAAGTACTCCAAAGGAAGCTTCTGCTAAAAAAGTGTACATAACTTGCAGACTTCTAATTAAATCAGGTTCCTTCCGATGTCTCTCCTCCACGAACCTGTTCTTTTTGTGGGAAAAAGAATCACTATGTTCAACATTGTTTTGCTAGGAATAAACAGATTTCTGATCTTCCAAATCTACTTCTTTTTACTGTCGACAGAGTAAATTGTCTGACAACATCTACAATGAAAGATTTCATTCCCACAGAAAACCAGTACTCTCATAACAAGGATTTCAGTGGTCACCCATCTGGAAATCTCTACAGGAATTGTGTCCCTCCTTATGGTGCAAATTATCACGACACAAATATACTCATTCCCAGTGTTTATGAGAATAAGACTGGTAGTTATAAGTCTAGAAGGTAGAAATCTCACATTTCTAATCCTCTGGAACCAATCTCTAAAGGTCCTAGACTTAATCCCCAAAAAAATCCTTATGATGGATATTCTAAAAGGTTTTTGTCTAATTCCTCTGGAATAAGAAATAACCAAAGGAAGGCAAGAAATACGAAGATCAAACTCTCATATGGTATCTACAATTCGTCTCTCAATATTCATGGTGGGATTACATCTCACCTTGTTACCTAGCTTTAGGTAAATTCATCCTTGTATCTAACTTGAGAGTTGCAAGGATGATATTTGCGAGATGCTCAAGTCCATTGTATGTTTCCATCTGTCTTATATCTGAAATAACTGTTTTCTTCTTTTGTGAATGTTGAGTCATATCTTGACTCATAGTAACTGTTGTTCTCCTTCATATGTTCTGATTCAAAGTAAACCTTTTAATCATTGAGTTATGTAAGTTTGAGACATTTGAAAACAGAGTGTATTTCTTTATTGGATATTTTTTAATCCATTAACCTTCCTTATCTGGTCCACAGTCATCCACGTTATTCTCTTGGGATTTCCTTAGGGTTACCTTAACAAGAGTGTTTTCTCTTTCGTAAACATATATATATATATATAATTTTTTTGCTTCCCTAAATAAAAAAAAATGGAGAACTCTTCAAGGCCTCAAGAAGTGGTTAATCTTGAGATGGAAGAAGACATCAAATGATGCGATTCGGTTCATGAACTCGCCTTGAAAAAGATGCTTGCAAGAAAGGAGTACAACACTTGGATTGGTGAATCTATCAAAGATTTGATCCACTCTCACAATGACTCAAAGGTCGAATTTGTAAATATCCAACTACAAATAAATCATCTTATTGATGAACATGCCAAAATCCTTGAAAATCAAAAGATCTTAATACGGAATAAGAAGAAGCTCATCGTGGACTGCATCAAAGCTAGGCAGCTTGCTCGAATCGTTGATCGGAAAGTAAATGTTCTAACTCATGAACATGGAATTTCCGCTGTCAAAAGAATCAAGGATATCGGTGATACCTTTTATGATGGATCTTTTCAAAGGTATGAAGTCATCAAAGAAACTTGATTCTCATTGTCTAGGAAACTTCTTATGAGAATTTATTCTTGTGTTTTAAGAAGGATAACTAGGGTTTGGAATAGCAATTATTATGAGTACATATAGATATTGCCAACGTTTTCATCTTGCAATGTTTCTAGACTTATTTATTTAAATTCTAAAGTTTATTTGGAAGATGATTTTGCAGTATTAATATATATTGCAAAAAATTTATGGGATATGTGTGTTTACGTCCGTGAACTATGATTGTCCCATATATGTCAAAAGTTAAGTCTATTATATGTCTTTATGCAAATATTGATGGAAAATAGAATGAACTTTTGATAACAGAGATTAAGTCTATGATATCATTATGCAAATATTGATGAAAAATAGAATGAATCTTTGAATATTCCGTAATATTGATATTTCCCTGATCCACTTTATGTGAAAGTACTGTATGGCTCCGTAAGTTCTCTTATGTTGAGCATTTACGATTAAATTAATCATGGGTTCTCTTGTGGTTAATTTCATTGAGTTTTATGGATACAAATTCATGTCTCATGTAATTTGTTAATGTCCAAAGAAATCCTTTTTTTTTTCTCGTGAAACTAAGGTCGCTCTTCTTGTTCCTTTTGAAATGACATTTTATGGGGGAGAGTTCTTAATTGAACTTGTGCTTAATTGCCAAATCTTTGTGGGGAGTGCGGATGTGGAATATTGTAGGAGTTATCTTGTATATTTATAAACTCCTTGATGAATACACTAAGTTTCGACTATGTGAAATCATCGAAACAAAGTTGATATGTTTTTCTCTATGAGAATTTCATTATGATCCCGCTAGTTTTCGTACCTCTTCCAATCTATATTGATAAAAAGAGAGAGAATTATTGTGTAGTTCATACTATAAAAACATATGGTTTACGAATAATTATGTAAGGGGGAGTGGTTTTCATTGTAAGATGAAGTATTGACTAAGGGGGATTGATACATATCACCATAGTATTATTTTCAAAGCTGTGATACAATTGAGCTTTGATGTTGTGCAATAATACTATGACACTGTATAACATTACGAAAACATCTTATTTTTATACATTGTTATAGCTACGGATCTTCAACAACTATGATGCTGAGTTGAACACGTTCAGAATCATTGGAGTACTTGGAAGTGACGAAGATTTCGAGTAATGTTGAAAAACCAAGGAAATCAAGCATTTGGATGAGAAGCTACAAAGTTTATCTATTTTGTAATCCATATGCATTGATAGTTTTGTCACTAAAATTGACAAATGGGGAGATTGTTAGAGCACTGCTCGGTCGAACTCGCAAGCATTGCTATCTCAAGCTTGTTTATCAAGTTTAGTTTCCAAAACTATAAGTCTTGATTTCTAGTCTACTTATAGCTAAGTCTCGGATTAGGATAGAATGTGTAGTTGAGCTTTAGACTTCACGGCGTTCATCGATTGAAGACGAAGAACTACTAATGGGAGCTTGTGGAACTTCATCAACAAAAGGTATATGGAGACTTGAACTCATTTATCACTCAAAAGTCTATCTATTCTATCTCCTATTTGAGACAAAAGCCGTATTGCTATATAGACTTCATTATACACATTTGGTATTTCAAGCCGAGTTTATCTCGCTTATCTATTTCTCGAAATATGTGTTGGTAAGCTTTCGCTTTAACCAAGTTCATCTTTTATTCTTGACGAAAGTCAAAAGATGATCATGTGAAAATCGCCTGGTAACATCTTACATGATTTGTGTGAGACAATCATTTAATGTAGACTCGGAATGTTTCGTATTGATCATTTGATAACTTGAAAATTGCTTTGAAGCTAATAGTTTGTGTGAGACATCTATTGTCGTCTTCTAAGAATGTTTCAATGATTGAAATAGGAGTTTAGAACAATTGACCTATGATTGGATATAAGCACAGTATGCGTACTTGCATATGAATAAGTCCAAGTCCGGGAACCTAGTGTGCATACCCGTATGCATACCTAGTGAAGTCAGTTAAAGTCTGGAACCTTAGTGTGCATATTCGTATGCGTACTAGTGTAACAGTTTAAGTCCGGGAATTTAACTGAGTTTGGTTGTGTACAATAGTATGCGTACATGTTTGCATACTGGTGAACACGGGCCAAGTTCGGCTACTTAAGTATGCGTACACGTTTGCATACTTCAGTGGGTTATGCTCTAAAATCGGTTTGTTCATGAATTAATACATATATATAATAAGGAATGCAAGATTTTGCAAACCGTGACTATAATGTTCATGAATTGATTCGAGTGAATCAAACCCGATTTTGCTTCAATTGTGTCTTGTATACTTCTATGGGAATATAAACAATTGAAAAACTCTATAACTAGTTTCATTTGAGTCATTTGAACTAGTTGTGACAAAGATGACTAAGGTTGATATGAAAGTGTTCATATGGCTAACTTTGGTTAACTATTGTTGATCTAACTAAGTGTACATGTTTAGGTACGGTTACCCTTATCTAAATGTAGGTGCATTTCATTTGTGTGTAACAAGCTAAGTTCGATCTAACGGTTGAAAGATATTGGCTTGGGTCTAATTAGGTTTTTATCTAACGGTGAATATTGAATGTTTTTTTATCAAGTTAGCATTGATTGCAAACCCTCATTTGAAAACTATATAAGTGAGAACTCTAGCAACTGAGAAACCTAATCCCCACACCTCATGTGTGATACTAGTTGCGACTAGAGTCGATTCTCCTTTAGCCTAGGTTTTTCTAAAACCATTAGGTTAATGACTTTAAGATTTCATTGGGATTGTGAAGCCAGACCCAATTATTTTCTCTGTAGTTGCGTGTTCTGATCTTGCTGTATTCTATCGTATTGAGTACTATCTTCTCTAAGATTTGCTCGAGATTTAATCTCCGATAGGCAAGATAAAAATTAGTCACAAACATCTTCGTCTCATCGTTTGTGATTCCAAAATATCTTGTTTCGCTACCATACGATTAATAGTGATCGATATTACTTGGATGTTTTTCCGGAATATAAGTCCGTTGTATCAATTGGTTCATGTTCACCTTGATTTATCAAAAGACAGAACAAAACTCGTAGGTATTTCTGTGGGAGACAGATTTATCTATTTAATAGACTTTTCCGTGTGAGACAAATTTGTTTATCAAGTCTGCGGCTTTGGGTCGTAGCAACTCTTAGTTGTGGGTGAGATCAGCTAAGGGAATCAAGTGCGCAGAATTCGGCGTGGTTCTAGAGGCGTAAGGAACGCGACTGTACCTTGATCAGTGTGAGATTGGTTAGGGCTCACCTACATTCCAGTCCGATGTTAACTTGTAGTTGCCTAGTGTCTGTAGCGGCTTAATACAGGGTGGTGTTCAATCTGGACTAGGTCCCGGGGTTTTTGTGCATTTGCGGTTTCCTCGTTAACAAAATTTCTAGTGTCTGTGTTATTTCTTTTCCTCATTATATTTGTTTATATAATTGAAATATCATAGGTTGTGCGTAGTACTAATCCAACCTTTGGTTTTTGATATAAATTGATTGACCCTTGAACATTGTACTTTGGTACCGTTCAATTTGTTTCACATAATAATCAGGCTCGCGGATTTCTATCTATTTGATTTGATGATTATATTGTTAAACAAAGATACAACTCTTGGATATATTTCCATTGATTGAGTTTGACTGTCTAGTTGATTCTCTTGGAATTATATTGGAGTTTGTCCATACAGATTTCCTAAACGAAATATTGGGTGAGGTTGTTAGACCCTTGGTTTTTCACTAATCAAGCAGCTTCAGGTTTTGAAGCTGAAATATGATAACCAAACTTGATATACCAACGCTTGGTAGGTTCGACCGAGCAATACTCTAAAACCCATACATACAGAAATTTGATGAAATTCAACTTAAATCAAAATCAATCAGTGAATTAAGATTTTAACTTGTATGAATCCAACATATACATCTTCAGATAAAAAAACATTGAAATCAAAAACCTAAAATTAGGTGTGTCAGAGTGGATGCTTAGTTGAACCTTCACACCTTGGTATGTCAAGTATGACTTTGGGTTCCAAAACTAATTCTTGATTTAGTCTACTAAATTCAGCTTCAGTTTGGATTTGATTAAGTAGTAGAGTCTTAGGATTTTCCGAGTTACTCAAGATGGGTGACGATTTCAAGATCATACGAAATATCAATTTGAAGAGCTTCATCGAGATATAAGTAACAAAGATTGCCTTTCCTCTTGGACTCGTTTTCATCTATCTATATATCTATCTTTCATAGCAAAGTGCTCACTTTCTAGATCAAAACTTATAACGTTATATACACATTTATATATGGGGTAGGATCCAATGACATGGTTATATTGACATAATCATGACATGGTTTGGTCATTTTTTCTACAAAATCTAAGCGACAACGAGTTTGAAGCTAGTTTTTTGGTGACATGTTCCTCTTATATGGATCTACATTCCTACCAAAAATGTGAGCATTCCGAGACGTATAAGACTACCATCTACCATTTTGAATATCAACCGTTGAAGATTAACGGTTGAAATTAAAATTTGTGGATTGTGAAGTTTGGTATATCGGAATACTCTCATTTTTAGCAAGAAAGCAGAGCTATATAAGTGGAACATGTCACCAAAAAACTAGCTTCAAACTCGTTGTCGCTTGGATTTTTTAGAAAAAATAGCCAAACCATGTCATGATTATGTCAATATAACCATGTCATTGGATCCTGCCCCTTTATATATACACTTGAGAATAATTGATCCTAAAACTTTATTGAGAATGACCAAGGACCTTATAAAGGTTCCCATATTGTATTGAATGGAAATACGAATTCAACGAGCCAAAAATCATTCGATTCTGATTTATAACGAAGAAGTTATGAGTGATTTACTAAAAGCTGAAAAGCGTGGCTAAATCTTGATTCCGAGATTAGGAGAGAGAAATGTTCCTGAACACTTTTTAACATTTCAGTTCACGTACCTAAAAGGATGAGTTCACGAACTCAGCCTCATAAACATGGTTAGATGCCTATTTTAGTCAAGTTTTTGATGTTACGCATAATATATTGCTATATTTGGCTAGTTTCTAGTATGTGTGATGTTTTTACTTTTTCCTAATGTTGATGGTGGATTTTCGTCTAAGGTTAAATTTGTAAAAAAACCAGAAAATCATGCGCTGACATCTTGTAAAAGATAAAGCCGTTTATAAGTGACGGATACTCCCTCACTTAATTCACCAAGAATGGAGCATGTAGCAACAATCCCATTCTATGAATACATGAAATTCCTCCCGAGGTTGGAGCATGTAGCAACAATCCCTTCCCGTGAATTTCATATCAGCCTTGTATTTCCAGTACTCATTATCGGTGTGGCATGACGACCGAGTGTTACTCTTACGAAGACTAACACGAACCTCCAAGCACTATAATGAAACCATGTACGAAATACCCGTACATGAGTTGATTCTCGGTGTGTTATACTAGCCCGAGCCCTCTCGGTGTGTTATACTAGCCCGATTGAGCCCCTCTCGGTGTGTTATACTAGCCCGATTGAGCATCCCAAGACCGACCATATCGGTCCGCATATGATCTCGATCGCAGTCATCCAACTCCACAAGCATGATTGGATGACCCGGATCAATTCCATCACCCCCAAGCGGTATGGAATACACACGGCCGACCCCGCATGGTCGACTATTGGCCTTTGCTTGCCAAGAAACCGTCCATACCAAGCATTATGGACGGAAAACCCTAAATTAGGGTTTGCGGCATATTACATGTGCCGCAAAACTGTCTCAACCATCCATCTTCGAAGGTATAGATGGAGGGTGTAGATGTAGACTCAAAGGGCCCGGAGCATGTCGACACAATCACCATGTGACCGCCTACACACTTGACCAATCGGTCAAAACCAACCATGATTGGTTACAACACATTTGTCCGCCTGAAAGAGCATGGTCGCACGACTTTGAAAGCCAAAATTAGGGTTCGAGCCATCACGTACGTCCATCTTCTCCGGCACGAATGGAGGGTCACAGATCAAATCGAGCAGGTCCGGTCATACCAGCATGACCACCGTGGGCCCATTTACCCCCTCATGCAATCGGCCAAGGAATATCATGCCCGGCTACTCCAAAACGCCCGCCCAAACATGCGTGGTTACACTTCCCAAATTGTAAACTAATCTCGACCGCTCAACTTCACCGGACGAATTGAGTGGCTTAGATCACGTTTTCATGGGACGGTAAGACATGGGCGTGAACATCCTCCTACCATCTTCACGCCAAACCAACCGGCCAAGACCGACCAAGTCAGGTCGTGTTGGAAGACGCGCCAGAAAAGAGTGTGGCGCGCGGCTTCTTTGCGGTAAGAGATTTCTGCCGCAAACCGATCTCAACCACTCCTCTTTACCGGTCAAATTGAGTGGCCCAGATCGCGCTTTCATGAGGGAACGGAATACAGGCGCCTACACCATCATGCCGTCAACACGCATGTATGGTCGGCCCTCTCCAAAATCCTTCCCATGCTTGGTTTTGACCAAGCTGGAGAGTGATGCTTGCGCACCTCTTCAAAAAACCTAATATTCATTAACGGTCACAGATGAGTGTCTCAAGGCTCATCTCATCCGTCCAACTTCACCAGCTTGGTTATATAACCCTGGTCAGGAGTCAATTGGTCAGTAAGGCGTCATTACCCATCACCTTACCACACCACAATGCAGTACCTGCATGAAATACACACGATACTTCACAAGTATCGACTTTACGAATAAAGCAGTTTATTCAATTCAAAGATTACATGTTATCTTTCGTGGATCCATGATCCACATTCCGACATCAATCATGTCACAAACTGGGGGGATACATACTGGGGTATTGGTCTGGTGGTTTACAGCGTGCAGCGCGCAACGCGCCATCACAAGAACGTGTTAGGAAGTCATGGGCGGTTAGAGATGAACAGGAAAAGTGGGCAAGACTGGTCGTGTATCACCGACACACAACTCCACTACTCCATCATTCCACTACCTCCACTTCCCACGAGAAACGTGAATGAGGCTCAATGACTTGTATAAATAGGTTCTCCGCCCTATTTCAAACAAGGAATAACGGAGAACAACACAAGTTCAGTCGACAGAAACCAAGTGTTAATACAAAAACCGTATTCAAACACTCGTGAGCTCCTTTGCATCAACCGTAAGCTTGCTCGTCCTTCATTACAAGTCATAAGCAAGCCAACACCTTCACAATCTCAACACCTTCTTCGCTTCCTCCCTAAGATCAACCCCATCTCCTTCACTTTGTGACCGAAACAAGTCCTGGAACGGCCATTTCTTGGTTTAGGCCGGACTTGCACGATTGATCTCTCGAATCTACAAGCACTCACCGCTTGATGTGCATTTGTTGAAGGTTTAGATTCATTCCTCATCCACACCCCAAATTACCAAATTCTGCAGGAGTAGTTTTCACCCATCAACAATTGGCGACCACAGTGGGAGATTGATCTATCGGTTGCATAAAATTGAATCCGCAATTTTTCAGTTTCCATCTCGCAATGTATCCAGGAAATACAAAGCGGTTCAGATATCATGGGAAGCATAGCTGGAATGCTGGAGGATGTCTTGGCAAATCAAGCCGGTATCACCAGGAGGCAGAGCGAGACATTTCGCCTTTTGAATGATATAGCGGCACAATTACAAGAAGGGTCGACGAGCGTCTACTCAGGCAGCACAAGAAATGTTGAATCATTAGCCAGGAGTCACACCTTTACCGGTGGAGAGGCAAAAAGAGCGCGTAATCGCAGGAGACTCAGGAAAGATGAACAGCATGGTTCAGCCGACAATGAAGATCCGAGGCAACTCCACGGGAGAAAAGACTTGTCCGGAGTACTACAATGTCTGCCGGATAAAGAAAGGGAGCCTGCAGCCTATGGAGCCCTGCTAGAAGATTTGTATTTCAAAACTCTTATTGAAGCACGGAAGACTGTCCAATCCGCGTCGGCCTTCCAACCAATCAAGGAACGCTTGAGGAAGGAGAAATCAATCAGGAAATGCCTGAATACAGAGGATGGGGGCGTTCAATCCGGTCACTCAGCAGTGACGTTACGACACCTTCCACATCCCTCTACCTAGGCAAGCGATCCGCAGATATGATGGCACTCACAAATCCTCCAACTTCATCTCCTGTTCCACTTCAAAGCCGCGGAGAGACGTTACAACGCCCACTAACGCAGGAAAAGCCAGACTCAAGGTACTTACATTTCCCATTCCCAATGAAGAAGATTCTCGAGCTACCGGAGACATGGGTGCGAAATGAAGAGATGGAGCTACCCCCCGATGGCGTCCGCCTGCCGATCAAGAAGTAATGGACCCGAGGTATTGTCATTACCACCGGTTCCTTCATCACCCCACCAAAGGAATGCAACGCTTTGAAGCGCATTGTTCGAGAAGCTCGGTTCGAAAGATAGCTTGCAGAGGATTTTCTTAGAGAGGCTACTCCCGGTTTGATATAGTGAGGCTTCAAAAGCAAGTAAGTTTTACTCAACAACTTTACAAGAGAGATAGTTTAGAATTCACTGGGGACTTAGCATCCCGCATGTGGAAAAAGAGGCTCAGTGATCAAACGCCATGTTTGTTTCCATTCCTACCTCCCTTTTACATAACATTTGCAATTCCATGTGGTATGTGCAATCATTCATGACCAAGATGCAAATTTCATTTAACATAATCTCTTTCGAAAAAGGTTGTTCACAAAACTATCTCAAAATAAGCCAATTCAACTACCTATTCAAAACCGGAAGCCAAATTAAGAAAGAAAATCCTCACTATCACTCAAAAAGAAAAAACATCTAAGAAAGAAGAGACGAGTATATGGCACGAATCCTTTAAGGAAAGTCCTTCAGCAACGACTCGTCCTTCTGGGCAAGAGCGACTTTCATCCTTTCGAGCACGGCCTGCTTCAACTTCAACTCCTCAGACAGCTTTTCGACCTCTTCTTCCTGGCGAGCAACGCAGTCCACAGAGGGGACTTCATCCTGTAATTTCTGAAACTCCTGAATCTTGGAGAACCCTTCGAAGAACCAAGGAGCATTGAAGCTGTACTGCGCAAACACGTCCAGATGGCACCTCCAATCTTCAATCGCCTCTTCGTAAATGTTCCACCAGTCGCAGCGCTCATCCCCGGATAGAAACTAAAGCTTCTTGGACGCGGTTGACCAATGCAAGACGACTCCCGAGCTTCGTGGTGGTAGCAATATGGCCGTGTTTCTTCCGATTGTCGTGTACAACTTTTCAAACCGAACCTAAGACGCTGAATCCACCAACCAACACATGGCCTGGATAAGGGATAACAAAAGGAGGATCGAACAAAGCCCCAGGCTGCATCACCGGTAATTCACCAACCGCGAGAACCTTTTCAGGTGCAGGGGGCTTTTCAGAAGGAGTCACCACAATAGCCAGATTGACCGGAGCCTGTTCAGGACGAATTTCAAGGGGAGCCGCCCCAACTACAGCAGGTGCCGCCTCTTTTTCACTCTGGGTGCTAATTTCCATCACAGCCCCGCCAACAAGATCACTAAGGAAAGTACCTTGTTCAACCGAGCTCACATCATCCATGTCATGGTCGGAAAAGGGAGCGGTTTCGCCAGACTTCTCAGCATGAAGATCAGTGTTACCAGGCTCCTGAAGGTCCGTACCGCCAGACTTCTCAGCATGAAGGTCAGTACCGCCAGACTTCTCAGCATGAAGACCAGCATTACCAGCTTTCTCATTTTGAATGCGCGCCAACCTTGTGAAGACATTCTCTTTCGAAATTCCCTGATTTCAAGCAAGGATCGTTTTTAGAAGAATTTACACTGGAGAAATGAAAGAACCGAGGGGAAAAGATTTAAATACCTGCATATTGGAGGAATTGAGGACTACCGGACCGCATGCTTGCCTCTTAGGTCTTTCTCCTACTTGGGGACTGCAATCCTCAGCTCTGGTCCGTTTGGCTGGGAACGGCTTCAACCGGAAACGCTTCGTTAAGACGTCAGAAGATGGTTCACCACGGGGATCTGTCACAACACTCTCCGAAAACTTCTGGAAGATCAGCAGTTGTCTACTCCAAAACTCCTTATACTTATCGGTTACCACTGGGTTTCTCCCAATAGGCCAAAAAGGAAGGCTCACCCGTTCTAGAAACACATTAGCATTAAGAATATTCGGGAGAAATTCTTTCTAACCCCCTGTGGGCGGATAAATGGGACACCCGATCGAATCCCATTTGACGAGCAGCCTGTCGATATTATACGGAGTCACGGTAAGAGTCTCATTGAATAGAGACGGAACATATCCCGAATGCAGTTGTGTAAGTAAATAAGTTCTCCGGACTTTGCGGTCTTAGCATCGGTACGCAACACAGCATCAGGACCGTCAGAAGTGATAGAAAAAGTCTTCGGCTAGACAATGGAATGGTGGACCGGCCCCCATGAACGGAAATCTACAGAAGACACATTGTCAAATACCTCCACAAGTTTCGCACCGGCTCTAGGACGCTTCTTATTCCATCGGAGTATTCTCGAGCCGCCGTACAAGTTAACGAGTGAAGGTGTAGGAGTAGGAGCATAACTTGTGAAGTGTTCCCATAAGAGCGCCTGAAGAAATGCGAAGTGAACGTGCGACTCCACCTTCTTGTACCCGTTAGAAACATGCATATCCATTGCTAAAGCGTCCAGGTGAGAATACAGAGATCCAAGGAACAATGCACCTAGATGAAGAACTTCACACTGCGCCAGCCTTATAGCAATTTTGACAAGGTCACGTCTAATTGTCCTCTTTCCGGAACCGTCATCAAATATATCTCTGGATAGCCATAGAGACAGGACCGCGATCAGGCTGAGCTCGTTTTCCAACTCTTGATTCAACTCTGGGTCTGCAGAAGACCACTCCGAAACCCACCAGGTGTAGAAGCATTTCGTATCTTTTTTCTCCTCCTTCTCCAGATTGTCGACTCTGCCACCTTTTGAAGTATAGCGGCATAATTACTCTTCTCCATGTCAGAGAGTTCGTAAGAAAGACTTCCAGCAACAGGCAGGTTCATTAATGCAGCTACACTCTCCAAAGTAATAGTCATCTCTCCCCATCTAGATATGGCTGTGTGAGTGGAAATACGCCACCGAGAAATGAAGAACCCAGTGGAGCATGGCAAATCTTGAAGTCAATAGGAGAATGCGGATATTCGTTTCTTTGGAGACAAAATCTCATCACAAGTGCGGAAGAAGAAAATGGATCAAGATCCATATTTTCTGAATCGGAAAGCAAGACTATCTTATGAGAAGGATGCTTCCTAATATTTGGAAAAGGCGAGGTGAACAACTCATCATTGATGTTCGGCATATCTTTGAAGCTATCAACACTTCCTGACTTGGCACCAAAGATTATCTTCGAAGACATATCGACAAGTTCTTTTCTACCGCAATGAAATAAAAGACAGGAGTTAGAACTTGTATGAAAGCATATGAGAAGTGTAGTCACACACGGCAAGACACGACTCACACAATGGCCTTCTCCAAATATCATACAAGTTTCGATATTGATTTCAAGTTCTCCTAGTTTAACTTTCAAGTCGGTCCGGTATTGGTTTCAAGTCCTAGACAAGTTCCAAGTTCGGTGTAAATTTCAGTCAAACATGTGTGAATAAGACCCACGTTCCTAAGATACACGGCGGGCCCACATTCATCCACATGCATCATAACACGATTTTCTTTATTCATGGGAATCGTGTCTACGGGATTCAAGCCAAATGGTGAAAAAAGCTAAGCATGCATATGTCTTACAAAAGGTATTTACCTAACAAAACTAGGGTTTGACCGTTAAAAAAAAAGGGAGCGAAACCTACCTTGGACGGCCGGACGGAGCAACTCCGCAACGGACGGCGGCGGTTTCCAGAACAATTCCGGCAATGCAGAATAGCGTTCGGCAAAAGCAAAGAAAGTCACGGACGGAGCTGCTTTGACAACAAAAAAATTCGTGAGAAAAAGAAAAGGGGTTTTGGCTTCTTTTATAGACAAAAATTAGAAGAATCCCAATAGAAGAAGGATTCCTCTCTTATTTGGTTTCCTCTTTTGATTCAAATACCCAAAGAAAGAAACCGGCCCCACCAAGGGAATCCATACAAGCGTGACGGCGTGGGAAACTAGCGGTCGGCTAACACTCTTCCGGGTAAACTTCTTTTATCCTGTCTTTCTCACATATGTATGTCACCATCTCATGCCTACCACACAATAGTGTAACCATTATGTGCTAGGCAGGGGACTTAATGTTGATGGTGGATTTTCGTCTAAGGTTAAATTTGTAAAAAAACCAGAAAATCATGCGCTGACATCTTGTAAAAGATAAAGCCGTTTATAAGTGACGGATACTCCCTCACTTAATTCACCAAGAATGGAGCATGTAGCAACAATCCCATTCTGTGAATACATGAAATTCCTCCAGTTTGGAGCATGTAGCAACAATCCCTTCCTGTGAATTTCATATCAGCCTTGTATTTCCAAAGACTCATTATCGATGTGGCATGACGACTGAGTGTTACTCTTACAGAGTAACACGAACCTCCAAGCACTATAATGAAACCATGTACGAAATACCCGTACAGGTTGATTCTCGGTGTGTTATACTAGCCCGAGCCCTCTCGGTGTGTTATACTAGCCCGATTGAGCATCCGGCACTGACCATATCAGTCCGGATATGATCTCGATCGCGATCATCCAACTCCACAAGCATGATTGGATGACCCGATCAATTCCATCACCCCCAAGCAGGTATGGAATACACACGGCCGACCCCGCATGGTCGACTATTGGCCTTTGCTTGCCAAGAAACCGTCCATACCAAGCATTATGGACGGAAAACCCTAAATTAGGGTTTTGCGGCATATATTACATGTGCCGCAAAACGGTCTCAACCATCCATCTTCGCAGGTATAGATGGAGGGTGTAGATGTAGACTCAAAGGGCCCGGAGCATGTCGACACAATCACCATGTGACCGCCTACACACTTGACCAATCGGTCAAAACCAACCATGATTGGTTACAACACATTCGTCCTTTGAAAGAGCATGGTCGCACGGCTTTGAAAGCCAAAATTAGGGTTCGAGCCATCACGTACGTCCATCTTCTCCGGCACGAATGGAGGGTCACAGATCAAATCGAGCAGGTCCGGTCATACCAGCATGACCACCGTGGGCCCATTTACCCCCTCATGCAATCGGCCAAGGAATATCATGCCCGGCTACTCTAAAACGCCCGCCCAAACATGCGTGGTTACACTTCCCAAATTGTAAACTAATCTCAACCGCTCAACTTCACCGGACGAATTGAGTGGCTTAGATCACGTTTTCATGGGACGGTAAGACATGGGCGTGAACATCCTCCTACCATCTTCACGCCAAACCAACCGGCCAAGACCGACCAAGTCAGGTCGTGTTGGAAGACGCGCGAGAAAAGAGTGTGGCGCGCGGCTTCTTTGCGGTAAGAGATTTCTGCCGCAAACCGATCTCAACCACTCCTCTTTACCGGTCAAATTGAGTGGCCCAGATCGCGCTTTCATGAGGGAACGGAATACAGGCGCCTACACCATCATGCCGTCAACACGCATGTATGGTCGGCCCTCTCAAAATCCTTCCCATGCTTGGTTTTGACCAAGCTGGAGAGTGATGCTTGCGCACCTCTTCAAAAAACCTAATATTCATTAACGGTCACAGATGAGTGTCTCAAGGCTCATCTCATCCGTCCAACTTCACCAGCTTGGTTATACAACCCTGGTCAGGAGTCAATTGGTCAGTAAGGCGTCATTACCCATCACCTTACCACACCACAATGCGGTACCTGCATGAAATACACACGATACTTCACAAGTATCGACTTTCCGAATAACGCAGATTATTCAATTCAAAGATTACATGCTATCTTTCGTGGATCCATGATCCACATTCCAGTTATCAATCATGTCACAAACTGGGGGATACATACTTGGGGTATTGGTCCGGTGGTTTACAGTCGGGCGCGCAACGCGCCATCACAAGAACGTGTTAGGAAGTCATGGGCGGTTAGAGATGAACAGGGAAAAGTGGGCAAGACTGGTCGTGTATCACCGACACACAACTCCACTACTCCATCATTCCACTACCTCCACTTCCCACGAGAAACGTGAATGAGGCTCAATGACTTGTATAAATAGGTTCTCCGCCCTATTTCAAACAAGGAATAACGGAGAACAACACAAGTTCAGTCGACAGAAACCAAGTGTTAATACAAAAACCGTATTCAAACACTCAGAGCCTGCTTGCATCAACCGTAAGCTTGCTCGTCCTTCTGTTACAAGTCATAAGCAAGCCAACACCTTCACAATCTCAACACCTTCTTCGCTTCCCTCCCTAAGATCAACCCCATCTCCTTCACTTTGTGACCGAAACAAGTCTGGAACGGCCATTTCTTGGTTTAGGCCGGACTTGCACAGATTGATCTCTCAAATCTACAAGCACTCACCGCGCAGTGCATTTGTTGAAGGTTTAAATTCATTCCTCATCCACACCCCAAATTACCAAATTCTGCAGGAGTAGTTTTCACCCATCAACACCTAAGAGAAGTTCTAATTTATTTTATTTTATTAAGAGACAGTTACAACTTAAATAAATATCATTTATGCTAGTAACTATTTATTTAATTTACCAAGCTAATACTATATTTATTGTGGCAATTATGTTTGAAAGTTCTTACCTAAGGTAATTACTTGATACACAACTACAAGCTTTTAAAATTATGAAAGACTCTCAGTGTTAGAAAGGTGCTAACTATGGAAACAAATTTATTCGATATTTAACGAAAGAACTTGTTCTAAAAGACATTGATATTTTTTTAATTACAAGAAAGAAGTTGCTTCAATATCACGCAACCTAGCCTTGATCGTTCGCTGTAAAAGGAGAATTCATGTAGTAAGTGCTACATAAGAACGTTTTCCACTTATTTGTTCATCAAGAACAAGGGTAATACTTCAAAGAATTTACTTGAGGATCATAAGGTACAAATTCACCTATCTTCTCTATGATAGTTTCATAACCTGTATATATATTTGATTTATCTATAATCTTGTATATTTTAACGTCCTTCTCTTACGCTATAAGGTCATTCAAGAATTATTGATCAAATCTGATATGATAAAACTTTAATCATGATTGCTTAAACGGTTATCCTTAGAAATCCCGATTTTAAGATATCACAAGAATTCATCTAGACTTGATCTTAGATTGATTTCTTGTAAGATAGATTGATTAGGTATCTCTATAAGTTTTGAAGAGAATAAACCGTAATCTTTGGATTTGAATTCCTTTAAATTTAGAGAACGGATTTCTACATCCTATCTTGAATCAGAAAGGAAATCATTGGGCGTTATGTTGGAGGCAGGATAGTAATGGTCTTCACGACGGACAGTGGACTCATAGGGCTATAAAGGACATCAATTAGGGGAATTAAGTTCTCAGGTTCTTACGATAATCAAGAGACATAGGGGCACAATAACAGTAGAGTGGATTGTAGGTTTTATCTTGTCTCAACTACATTCCAGACAAGTCTTATAATAGGCTAGTGTTTGTAGCGACTCAATACAGTCTCGTTAAAAACAATCTTGTGCGCGCTTTACTTTACTTTTTACTTCCGCATTATAATCGTGTTTGTTATAATTAAAGTAAAAAAAGTAATTCGATATTAATCCTTGTTGATTATAGTCTTTATATCACGACTTATTCTAAGTCTTACATAAATATTTTCAAGGATTCCATGTTGATCGTAATCTTATACAAATATTATCTAAGGTTTGTTATTGTTGTATAAACCTTCAATAAAGAATTAACAAGGATAGTTTCTGGTCTGCCTTAATCTTTGATTGAAGTTCATGCAAGGAATAATCTATTTATTTCGTAACAAAAAAGTTGGTGGTGTACTTGGTACCTTCCTGTTTTCGAGGTTTAAATTAAAATCAAACAAAATCGGCAAAATGAATCAAGTCTAAAACTATCTGCATATCTGTGAATTTGAAATTCTTAGTTTCTCATATGAATTTTGATTTCAGATATGAACACGGAGAAGAAGAATAAGATGAATTACTTAGAAAATAGTTTAACTAAAACAACTAAATCAAACTTTAATTTATATTTGTTGCTGGGTTCGAGTTGAAGGTGAGAGAGAGGAAATTTGGAGATACCAGTCATAAAAGAATGATAATTTTGGTATGTCCTTTATGATATTTCCATTTTGGAGAAGGAGAGAGAGTCTCCGACGACTCCAGTGGCGACTCCGGGAGGTTTTGGAGAAGGAATTAGGATTTCTTTGATCAATCATTTTTCTTCTGTGATTCATCTCGGGGTGGAGGATCTTCAGTCTCCTCTTTCCTTGCCCGATTCTATCTATGGAGCATTATCTTTGGGCATGGTTTTTACGGTTTTCAATGCCTAGAACCAGATTATCACAGGTTTTGGCAAATACCTGTTACCTGATTCACAGTCCAGTACGTCCTTTCATTGTCCATTCAGAGGATATGGTGGATGCAAAGATGGGGTTGGAGGTAAAGGATTAGCAAGAGGGTCTTTGATCAAGCATTTGAATTATAAACACTTTGTGCCTGAGAAGGAAACAGTTAGGCATAGACACATGATTGCTTCTATTCATGAGGTCTACCAAGCTTGGGAAGTGGTTTTGTCACAACTCCAAATGTGGTTATGTTCTGATTACATGCAGATTCATTCTTGGAGCACATCGTGCAGGTCTCAGTCTCATCCAGGTGGTTTTCTCTCCGTCCCTTGGAATGGCAGTGAGGATGAATTCCTTATTCAAGGAATTCTTTGTCCACCTCCACCTTCACCTTCACCCATTATGTCTATCATTGATGCCCATAACGATTATGTTGAGCTTTCTGGGTGTCCTCCTAGTATTAATTTGGAGCTGCTTGATGGGGTTTTTCAGAAACATATTCCAAACTGGTAAGAACATTCCACCAAAGTGTAAACTACAATTATCTAGGGTTTTGAAGTTTACGTTGGATATGGAGCTGAAAAATCCCAGAGACGTTGCTACTTGGGTTCAATTACTGTTCCTACCTGTTTGTATCTTGCATTTATATATTCCTAAAAACAATCAGAGGAAAAATCAGGTGTACGAAAGAAGCTGCAGATAGCATTTATCAATCGTTCCATCTTGCAGTGGTATGAACCCAATGGTTGTTTCAAGATGACACAAGAATTATTGGTTGAACATCAACAACCCAAAAAGACACAACGTAAGAAGAGCAACCAAGAGGCTCTCAATTTGAGGGGGTGTAGAAAGAAGATTATGAATGGTTTGTTCACAACTTCCATAAAAGTTCTTACTTCTAGTGGCATTGCTCATGTTAGGGAGGACACATTGAACAACTTAATTGACAAACACCCTTATGCTCCTCCTCCAAACATCCCCACCTTGCATGCTGTTACCGGTTGTGTAGTTGTTAGGATCGATCATAAAACGCATTGGAAATTGAGTTTTAAATTTTTTTATCAAAACCCTGATCGCTTCTGCCCTTCTTGCTCCAAGTGGACAATTTCTTCTTCGTTTGATCTAAATGACTCCAAAGTACCTAAACACTCAAAAGCAAACATAAGATACATAATTTACAAGAAAAATCGCAAAGAAAACATAAACAATAAATAAATATCAAGGTGTTTACGACATCTATCAAATTCCCCCACACTTAGACTTTGCTAGTAATCGAGCAAATCAAGCTAAACTAATTCTAAAACATACAACTCCCTTTTGTTGAGGATACAATCAAACTTAGCATGTACAACAAGCCTTTGAATCCCTAGGTGTCCCTAGCGGACAAGTTGTAGTCTCGTGGGGATTTATTAGAGATATACCCATAAAATCTTTACTTCCAAACTCCAGCTACTGATAGGTGTCTAAAACACCTAATTTTATATTTAGTATTTATGCTTTCTTTGCTACTTTTCGTGTGAATTATGTATCTTATGTGTGAATTTGAGTTACTAGGTGCTTTGGAGTCATTTGAGCAAAAGAAGAAGAAAGCGTCCATTTTGAGCATAAAGGGCACAATGATCATTTCACGAGCAAGTGCTAATGGGAGCTCGGCCAAGGATAAGGGGAAGTCAAATTATAAGGATGTCACTGCGGTGGCCAGTATCAATTGCTGGCTGCCTATAGTAATTTCATTACACCAGCCTTAAGACTTGGATGAAATGATTTCTCGATATTTCATTTCTTCTTAAATTCAGAAAAGCCATGGCGGCTGTTGCTGAGACACTCGAGAAATAGATCCAGTGAGCTATCGAGTGGTAGTATGGTTGAAGATGAAAGAGGGGTTTCGAGCATGACTGAGATGGAAGATGATGAAGAACCGAATCTGATGTTGTGAACCAGATGGAGAGATTCAGGGGCAAGATTTAGATAACAACGAGTTGTTGTTGCCGATTGATGAAGGAAGAAGTGCTGCTCGATTTCAAGGAAGGAATTGATGGAGGATTCGTGGTTGTATAGGAATGATGGGTACTCGAGATTTGGTGGATTGCTGAAGTTGAATTTAGGGTTTGTATGATGGACTCAAATTAGTGAAGATTGAAAGTGGTTTTCAATTCTATCGATGAGTATAATGAATGGGTTTTGTCTTAGAAGATCATCTGAATTAGAGATGGGTCTATTTTCTGTGGCCTGAGATTCGCAAATGGGTGCTGCTGTTGATGATTTAAAGCCATGAAATGGGTTAAGTTTGTTGAAGAACATGGAATTGAATCTGTTCATGAACTGAATTTGCCACAGGCGTTCATTGTAATTGGTGGAATCTGGTGCTGAGTTGTGCAGGTATGAAGGGATGATGGCAGCTGAGTTAGTATTGCATATGAAGAATACGGAGTTAAGAGTTGTGGGATACAGAGCTCAGGGTATTGAAATTGAGGAAGTAAAAGGGTGTTGTAGAATGGCTTGAGTTCAGATTGCAGGGTTGCCAGACAGATTGGAGGAATTTATGGTGATGCTGGTTGCGACTTAAGTTTAGTAGCTGCCAGAGATGTGCACATGAGCTGGAGTATTTGAAACATCAATGGCTTGACGCTGAGCTTGATGCGCAATTGCAGGTGGAATAGGAATTGAGTTGTGTGACTGCGAACAACACAGAGATGATGGTCACTAAGGATTAAAGCCAAGTAGCAGCATAGCAGAACTGGAATGCAGTGGAGCTGATGCTGCAAAGTACAATGGGAGTTACAGGGCAGGTAGTTGCAGGCTCTGAGTTTATTTTGTGTTACAGTGATGGAGTTGTTGGAATTACAAGATGGCTGAGAGCTTGGCGTTGCTGTTGACTGTATGGTCAGGGCAAGAAATCAGCCAAGAGAGGAAGTGGTTGTGGCTGTTGGTTGATCGGTGATGATCACCATTAATGGTCTGCTCTCGAACTCAGGTAAGAAACGAAAGGTGAGTGGTGGATGGAATTGGCAGTGATGATAAAGAGATGGTGCTGTTGATTATCAAATGAAGCTGCTGGCAGAGAGTACGAAAGCATGGATAACGAAGATGGCAGAGATGTGATGACCGGAGATTTATCGACTCTGTGAAGAAGATGTGAGTCAGGGACGGAGATGAGTGATGGGAATCAGTCGAGCTAGTAATGATCGAGGCTTGGAGTTGTTTGCTGCTGCTGTGGCTTGGTGGGCTGCTGGCAGAGACGAGATGGAGTTGGAATGAGGATGTTGTGACGCACCGGTGTTGGGCTCGATATCCGAAGAAGCAAGACGGCTTCACGCCATCGGTTTGGTGGTTAATTGGCAGAGAACGATGCCGGCAGACGAGAATGATTGAGTTCGAGTCCGAGTGAGAGAAGAAACGAGACTATCTCGTTTAGGAAGGTTATCAGGGAGATGAGGTTGTGTAAGGAGATATACAGGAAGAACGAGTTGAGCATGCATAGAATAGAGAACGAACTGTTTGTCTCGATGGAGAAGAGACTGTTGCCATTACTGGCAGTGATGGTGCTCGAACTGTAGATGATAATGGCATTAACGGAGCAGCTGTGGTGCTTTTAACGAGAGAATTCAGGGAAATATGAGCTGCTGCTACTGTTCTCAATGATGCTGTGCTCGATGGAGCTTCGTGACGAAGAAGAGAAGGAATGCTGCTGTGCTTTCGATGAAGTGATGATGCTGCCATTACAGAGATGAAGATAACCCGAGCTTGGTTGATGAGAAGTGATCGATGGGAGTTTATGTTGGAGGTAAATGAGGCTGTAATGAATATGGTGCTGGAGACGAGATAGAATTGAGTTGAACAGGGGATTACGTTAGTGTTTCTGTCATCGATGATGGTTGGAGGTCGACTGCAACCATATGGATTCTCAAGAAGTCGAACGGAGTTTGAAGCTGGTCGTGATGATAACGTACTGCTGCCAGTGATGATGGGATGATGGAGGTTTGAAGATGGGTTCTAGTAAGGAGCTGACGATGAACTAATGAGCTCGATGTTTGCTGTCGATTGAGAAGAACTCGGATCATACAGGGATTAAGGTATGGATGTTCAGCTCGAGGTAAAGAGAACGGTAGAGAGCATAACAGGAGATGGAGAGAAAGATAGATGAGGTTGGCCGAGTCTGAGAATGGACGTAAAGGTTGCATGGCTTTGAGATCCTGATCGAGACAGGAAGGTTTGGATGCTGTCATTTCATGTGATGATGGTTATTAATGGGATCTAGCCGCATCCAATGAAGAATATTTGGGCTGGATTGTTGCAAGCCCATTGGACTGGTTAGAGATTATCACAAGTGGGATGGCCGTGACTTATTTTGGCCAGAGTTTGGCAATCTACTTTGCACGGGGTATGATGCACGGGACACAGTTTTAAGGAGGTGCACTTTCCTATTTTTATTAGGTTTCCTAGTTTCTTCAAGAAGAGGTTACAAAACTCTATATATAGAGAAGCCTAAGCACAATTTGGGATATCTTTTATCTTATATCTTTTTCTATCTTATTATCTCTACTTTGTTCTAGGGTTTTACAACCATGAAGTCTTTTCTCTTTCTTCTTGTTATGAACTCCTTGAATATGAGTACCTAAGTTTATTATTGGTTATGGAATAAGTTTGATTTCCAAATATGATTCTTTGATTCAATAAATTAGTTTTCTCTCATATTATCGTTTATGATTCACCATTAATATTGTTACATGATTTGAATGCTTGTTAGTCGAGTCGCGAATCGATTGAGTTTGTTTTCATCTCTCTTGCTAGATTAGGGTTATTATACGCAAAAGTGATAATTCCGGATTGCAAGTAGCATAAATATGATTATAGTTTGTAGTGATATATTCTTATGATCATATGTGAACCATAACCTTTGTTAAATCGGATTAGTGCGCTTTCCACGTTCGGTTGCTTTGATTGGCCTGATTTCATAGAACTTAATGCATCTAGGGAATTAAACTTGATTAGTGCTTTTACACGTTAGGTTGTTCCTTTAGGTAGAATTCATATTCGCATCTTTTAATGTGTTTGTTGATGACATGAGGAGATTTGCGGGATATACTTGCGATCAAGGTATTCTAGGGTCTTTGATAAAAGTTGAGATTAAAATATCAATTCTAGTTATTGTGTTGAAAACATGTTTGTGAAGGAAAACGAAATCCTTAACCAATACTTTCTTATCCTTGATTTGATTTGTTTGCTTTGCTTTATTTGCTTTTATTTTATTTTCGTTTATAAAAATCACAAAACTACCGGTGTTATTTATAGGGAACCGAAACAATTTGACAACCTAGACCTCTCTGTGGGATCGATCCTTTCTTGCCCTTGCTATATTTTATATTTTGAGTAGTAAGAAAGTGTAATTTATTTTTGACGCTTACGACAGCGATCAAATTTTGGCGCCGTTGCCGGGGAGGCAACGGTTGTTAATTGTTTTTGGTTTCTTATTTTTGTATTTAGTTTTTGTTTTTTTTTATTTTTTATTTTTTTCTTATTTTCTGGGTTCTAACCTTAGTTTGAGAATCTTATTTCAGGTGCTTATTTCGATGGACGGAGCATATTGGAACAATGGATACGGTTTTCAACAACCTCAACAATATGATAACTACCAATTCCATGGGTATAATCAAAACCAATTCATTGGTTATGACCAATATTCCATGGAACCTTATGGTTTTCCTCAACAACCTTATGGCGGGGAACAACAACAAGGATGGGAGGATTCTTATGTTTGTGAACAAAAAGTCTCTAATTTTATAGATAAAGTTTCCACCTTTTTACAAGAGGAATTTCAAAAAGCAAAAGAGACTACAAACGAGCAACTCCAAGAACTTCGTGAAGGTATTGCTAACTTGCGAAGAGGCATTGATCAATACAAGGAAGATATGGATAATTCTAATGTGCATATGGTTTGTGATGAATATTTGATTGATGCTAATGTTGAAAAAGGCCAATCCTTGGGCACTTTCGTTGATAATTGTGTAGTTAACTCAACTCTTGATCGTAATAATGATCATTCACCTATTCAAAAGGATGAGTTAGAGATTAACAACACTAAATTCAGCGAGGAACAATCTTATGTTGACTATGATAGTGACGGTGATTATGATACATTGCTTGAAACAACTCATGGTGACATCTCCGAGGAGTCTTTTTGGGATCAAGATGAAGACGAAGAGGAATATGTCGACACTTGTGTAGATTACTCGAGCATTGATCTTAATATTGATCAAGAGCCTATTCAAAGGGTGGAGCTTGAGGATGATGCATTTTCGAGTGTTCTAAAAAAGTTTCTTATAATAAAATTTGGATCCGCAAAAGAGTATGTGCCTTACAACAAAGAGGAGTGTGTTGAGAATGAGACCGTTATGACCAATATTGTGGAAGACCCAATTGAGCTTGCATATGATTGTAATGATGATGTTTATGTCGATACTTTGGTTAAGGCAGAAACGGACGAAGAATGGTTGCAAGGTTTGATAGAGGACCATGATATAAAAGAGGTGAATAATTCACTTTAATTTTTCAAGGATGAAGAGGATTCCGTGATACAAGAGATTGTGAAAGGTTTATCTAACCCTTTGCCTATTGTTTCTTCTCCTTTACCTCTTATTGGTTTGAATGTATGTGCTTCGAGAATATTGTTGAATGACTTTGTTTCTCGTTTTCCGCCATTAGAGAAACTTGATTCTCATACTATGCAGGTTATGGAACAAGAAACCGTGGAAGTACCCGACTCCTATATTCTTTATACACTTCCATGTGTGGACAAGAATAAGTGTGGGGGAAGCTTTTATCGGTTCATATCTTCACTTTTGCTTTATTGTACTAATATTTGTGTGAAGCTAGTGTTTGCAAAACAGGTGCTATGGGTGGATCCCCAACTTTTCCGATTATTGGTGTATGGGGAATGAATCTTACAAGAAGCTAAGTCGGGCCGTCGACTTTAAAACAAGCGCTAAGTGGGAGGCAACCCACCGGTTTTGTATCTTTTATCCTTTTGCTTTTTATTTTATTTTTGTTTCGTTTTTACTGTTTTTATATCATATTTGCATCCCCATGTTTAATTTCATTGAGTCCGTAATCTATCTTAGAAGAGAATTATGACGAATACCTTTTCGTCAGAAAATTTCAGACTGCGCGTAGTTCAGTCCAGAGACCATAACTGTCAGACCGTTTATCAAAACACTGTGAAATTTTGACACTGTGTAGAAAACACGTAGGTGAACAACTTTTGTGAAATGGAGTTTTTCCAAATTCCTTACCAATTTGCACAGTTTTTGCGTTTTATCTGTTGTTACGTCAGAATTCAGAACTTTCAGTTTTACACATTGAGGACAATGTGAAGTTTAAGTGTGGGGGAGCATTTATATGTTTGTATAGTTTGTTTTTGACACCATTAGTGGATGGAACCATTTTGAATGCAGGAGTTGAGGAACCAATTAACTAAAAGGGAAGAATATAGCTCAGAAATCACAAATTAACATGATAGTTGTTACCATATCTCGGAATATCACCATATCACATTCTATTTTTATTTTTTTTCCATATTTATCTATTGTTCTCTAAGTGCTTTGGTGGGTCACTAAACATCGACGTGTTATTACTGCTGGGATGAAATAGAGTGGTTGAGTTTTCTCTCTCAAAAAAAAAAAAAAAAAAAAAGAGACCGACCAATTAGACCAAAACGGAATAAAAAGACACTTGGGAATAGCAGTATGTGTGAAACGTAGTCCCTGTCTCCGTCGCCTAAACAAGCGTGGAATGCAGGATCCAAGGCAACTATCATGTACTTGCTGACAAGAATCATGCGCTTGGATCCAAAAGATCTAATCATGTCGTCTAAAAAAAAAGAAATTGGATCCAGTTTGATCCAATCATATATAAAAAAAAAAAAAAAAAATTATTATTGTGTTGAATAAAGTCACTTTTGGTTCCCTTGTATATGCCAATTGATTTGATGTAGCATTCGCACCAGTAGCTCAATCCAATAGGATTAGGTTCATCTTAGCAGTGACCTTCAGACAGATATGGGAAACATCGAACACTTGTGAATATTCGCCAACATCTACATCTATATCCATCTTCTTAATCTTTTCATTGTGATTGTGGTTTGTTAGTTTCCGAGTATTGTGGCTTGTTCGACTATCTAATTAGAGTTTATTTACTAATATATGAATTGAATTTGCAAGGTACCCCCTCCTGTAGTCAATTTGGATTCGTTCATTGATTTGTCACAAATAGACGGAGTTTGAAATATAGGTTTTGTAGGTATATCTCTAGTAAACCTTCACGAGACTATAACTCGTCCACTAGGGACACCTAGGGGTTTAAAGGCCTGTTATTCATGCTAAGAGTAACCGTATCCTCGACGTCACGGAGTTGTTGTATTTTATTTTTGTTTGATTTGCTCGAGGACTAGCAAAGTCTAAGTGTGGGGGAATTTGATAGGTGTCTAAAACACCTAATTTTATATTTAGTATTTATGCTTTCTTTGCTACTTTTCGTGTGAATTATGTATCTTATGTGTGAATTTGAGTTACTAGGTGCTTTGGAGTCATTTGAGCAAAAGAAGAAGAAAGTGTCCATTTTGAGCATAAAGGGCACAATGATCATTTCACGAGCAAGTGCTAATGGGAGCTCGGCCAAGGATAAGGGGAAGTCAAATTATAAGGATGTCACTGCGGTGGCCAGTATCAATTGCTGGCTGCCTATAGTAATTTCATTATACCAGCCTTAAGACTTGGATGAAATGATTTCTCGATATTTCATTTCTTCTTAAATTCAGAAAAGCCATGGCGGCTGTTGCTGAGACACTCGAGAAATAGATCCAGTGAGCTATCGAGTGGTAGTATGGTTGAAGATGAAAGAGGGGTTTCGAGCATGACTGAGATGGAAGATGATGAAGAACCGAATCTGATGCTGTGAACCAGATGGAGAGATTCAGGGGCAAGATTTAGATAACAACGAGTTGTTGTTGCCGATTGATGAAGGAAGAAGTCTTTGCTCGATTTCAAGGAAGGAATTGATGGAGGATTCGTGGTTGTATAGGAATGATGGGTACTCGAGATTTGGTGGATTGCTGAAGTTGAATTTAGGGTTTGTATGATGGACTCAAATTAGTGAAGATTGAAAGTGGTTTTCAATTCTATCGATGAGTATAATGAATGGGTTTTGTCTTAGAAGATCATCTGAATTAGAGATGGGTCTAGTTCTGTGGCCTGAGATTCGCAAATGGGTGCTGCTGTTGATGATTTAAAGCCATGAAATGGGTTAAGTTTGTTGAAGAACATGGAATTGAATCTGTTCATGAACTGAATTTGCCACAGGCGTTCATTGTAATTGGTGGAATCTGGTGTTGAGTTGTGCAGGTATGAAGGGATGATGGCAAATGAGTTAGTATTGCATATGAAGAATATGGAGTTAAGAGTTGTGGGATACAGAGCTCAGGGTATTGAAATTGAGGAAGTAAAAGGGTGTTGTAGAATGGCTTGAGTTCAGATTGCAGGGTTGCCGACAGTTGGAGGAATTTATGGTGATGTCTTGGTTGCGACTTAAGTTTAGTAGGTTGCGAGATGTGCACATGAGCTGAGTATTTGAAACATCAATGGCTTGACGCTGAGCTTGATGCGCAATTACGGGTGGAATAGGAATTGAGTTGTGTATTTGCGAACAACACAGAGATGATGGTCACTAAGGATTAAAGCCAAGTAAAGAAGATAGCAGAACGGAATGCAAAGTGGAGCTGATCTTGCAAAGTACAATGGGAGTTACAGGGCAGGTAGTTGCAGGCTCTGAGTTTATTTTGTGTTACAGTGATGAAGTTGTTGGAATTACAAGATGGCTGAGAGCTTGGCGTTGCTGTTGACTGTATGGTCAGGGCAAGAAATCAGCCAAGAGAGGAAGTGGTTGTGGCTGTTGGTTGATCGGTGATGATCACCATTAATGGTCTGCTCTCGAACTCAGGTAAGAAACGAAAGGTGAGTGGTGGATGGCATTGGCAGTGATGATAAAGAGATGGTCTGTTGATTATCAAATGAAGGTCGCTGGGCGAGAGTACGAAAGCATGGATAACGAAGATGGCAGAGATGTGATGACCGGAGATTTATCGACTCTGTGAAGAAGATGTGAGTCAGGGACGGAGATGAGTGATGGGAATCAGTCGAGCTAGTAATGATCGAGGCTTGGAGTTGTTTGCTGCTGCTGTGGCTTGGTGGGCTGCTGGCAGAGACGAGATGGAGTTGGAATGAGGATGTTGTGACGCACCGGTGTTGGGCTCGATATCCAGTGAAGCAAGACGGCTTCTGCCATCGGTTTGGTGGTTAATTGGCAGAGAACGATGCCGGCAGACGAGAATGATTGAGTTCGAGTCCGAGTGAGAGAAGAAACGAGACTATCTCGTTTAGGAAGGTTATCAGGGAGATGAGGTTGTGTAAGGAGATATACAGGAAGAACGAGTTGAGCATGCATAGAATAGAGAACGAACTGTTTGTCTCGATGGAGAAGAGACTGTTGCCATTACTGGCAGTGATGGTGCTCGAACTGTAGATGATAATGGCATTAACGGAGCAGCTGTGGGTGCTTTTAACGAGAGAATTCAGGGAATATGAGCTGCTGCTACTGTTCTCAATGATGCTGTGCTCGATGGAGCTTCGTGACGAAGAAGAGAAGGAATGCTGCTGTACTTTCGATGAAGTGATGATGCTGCCATTACAGAGATGAAGATAACCCGAGCTTGGTTGATGAGCAGTGATCGATGGGAGTTTATGTTGGAGGTAAATGAGGCTGTAATGAATATGGTGCTGGAGACGAGATAGAATTGAGTTGAACAGGGGATTACGTTAGTGTTTCTGTCATCGATGATGGTTGGAGGTCGACTGCAACCATATGGATTCTCAAGAAGTCGAACGGAGTTTGAAGCTGGTCGTGATGATAACGTACTGCTGCCAGTGATGATGGGATGATGGAGGTTTGAAGATGGGTTCTAGTAAGGAGCTGACGATGAACTAATGAGATCGATGTTTGCTGTCGATTGAGAAGAACTCGGATCATACAGGGATTAAGGTATGGATGTTCAGCTCGAGGTAAAGAGAACGGTAGAGAGCATAACAGGAGATGGAGAGAAAGATAGATGAGGTTGGCCGAGTCTGAGAATGGACGTAAAGGTTGCATGGCTTTGAGATCCTGATCGAGACAGGAAGGTTTGGATGCTGTCATTTCATGTGATGATGGTTATTAATGGGATCTAGCCGCATCCAATGAAGAATATTTGGGTTTGATTGTTGCAAGCCCATTGGACTGAGTTAGAGATTATCACAAGTGGGATGGCCGTGACTTATTTTGGCCGGAGTTTGGCAACCTACTTTGCACGGGGTATGATGCACGGGACACGTTTTAAGGAGGTGCACTTTCCTATTTTTATTAGGTTTCCTAGCTTCTTCAAGAAGAGGTTACAAAACTCTATATATAGAGAAGCCTAAGCACAATTTGGGATATCTTTTATCTTATATCTTTTTCTATCTTATTATCTCTACTTTGTTCTAGGGTTTTACAACCATGAAGTCTTTTCTCTTTCTTCTTGTTATGAACTCCTTGAATATGAGTACCTAAGTTTATTATTGGTTATGGAATAAGTTTGATTTCCAAATATGATTCTTTGATTCAATAAATTAGTTTTCTCTCATATTATCGTTTATGATTCACCATTAATATTGTTACATGATTTGAATGCTTGTTAGTCGAGTCGCGAATCGATTGAGTTTGTTTTCATCTCTCTTGCTAGATTAGGGTTATTATACGCAAAAGTGATAATTCCGGATTGCAAGTAGCATAAATATGATTATAGTTTGTAGTGATATATTCTTATGATCATATGTGAACCATAACCTTTGTTAAATCGGATTAGTGCGCTTTCCACGTTCGGTTGCTTTGATTGGCCTGATTTCATAGAACTTAATGCATCTAGGGAATTAAACTTGATTAGTGCTTTTACACGTTAGGTTGTTCCTTTAGGTAGAATTCATATTCGCATCTTTTAATGTGTTTGTTGATGACATGAGGAGATTTGCGGGATATACTTGCGATCAAGGTATTCTAGGGTCTTTGATAAAAGTTGAGATTAAAATATCAATTCTAGTTATTGTGTTGAAAACATGTTTGTGAAGGAAAACGAAATCCTTAACCAATACTTTCTTATCCTTGATTTGATTTGTTTGCTTTGCTTTATTTGCTTTTATTTTATTTTCGTTTATAAAAATCACAAAACTACCGGTGTTATTTATAGGGAACCGAAACAATTTGACAACCTAGACCTCTCTGTGGGATCGATCCTTTCTTGCCCTTGCTATATTTTATATTTTGAGTAGTAAGAAAGTGTAATTTATTTTTGACGCTTACGACAGCGATCAGCTACCTATGAAAAATTTAAGAACGACACTAAACAATCTCTTAGTTGGGAGGAGTACCCTTATGCAAATCAATTCATATATAAGTGACAAAGCTCTACTCAGATAGTCGCACTATGGACATCAATATTCGGAATCAAACAAATCGCATGAGTAGATTAGGAAGATGAATATAGAGATAGATGGTTTGCGATGTTGACTAAGGTGACATCAATATTCGGAATTAAACAAATCACATGAGTAGATTAAGAAGATGAATATAGAGATAGATGGTTTGCGATGTTGACTAAGGTGAATGATGTTTCCCATATCTGTCTGAAGGTCACTGCCAAGATGAATCCTATCCTAGTGGATTGAGATACTGGTCTGAATTCTAATATCAACACAGCTGGCATATACAAGGGAACCAGCGGTCGACAATCCTTATTAGATCAACTCAGCTGGCATATAGAAGGGAACCAGCGGTCGATTTTATTGAACAATAATAAATTATTTATTTATTTTCTTTTTTCAAGTTTTTTTTTCATCGAATTGACAACATGATTAGATCTTTTGGAGCCAATCACATGCTTCTTGTCAGCAGATTACATCGTAATTCCCATGGATCCTGCGTTCCACGCTTGTTTAGGCGACAGAGACATGGAGAACACACACATATTGTTATCCAAGTGTCAATCTATTTTTATTTTTTTTCAATTATATATACTCTGTTTGGTCTAATTGGTCTGGTCTTTTTTTTTAGTAACTCAATAACTCTATTTCATCCTAACAGTAATAACAATTCGATGTTGGTACTCCACCAAATCACTTAGAGAAACAAAAAGACAAAAATAAAAACAGAACGCAATAAGATGACTCAGAGATATGGTGAAACTATCATGTTATTTCTAACACCTGGGCTTTGTACTTTTATGAATAGACTCTATTGTTGGGTTCCTCAACTCCTACAACCACGATGTTTTCAATAGTGTAAGGCACAAGTTTCTAGACTTAGGAGTTTATCATTTATTTTATTTTATTTAGATATACACACAAAAGAAAACTAACAAGGCTAAAAACATTATATTGTCCTCAATGTAAAATTTAGTCATTCAAAGTAAAATTTAAGGTGGGAAATTCCTAACATGATATGCAATAAGAAATCATAAATCAGAAAATAAAATAAAATAAAAACAAGATGAGAAAAAATAAAAGATAAGAGATACAAAACCAATGGGTTGCCTCCCATTCAACGCTTGTTTTAAAGTCGTCAGCCCGACTATCTCCTTGTTTGCTAAGACTCCTCCAGAGGGAGTACTTCCACAAGGTTAACTCCTTCCACAATTTCTGAAGAGAAGTTCTCATAATATGGCTTCAATCGGTGCTCTTTTACTTTAAGCTCATTACCTGTAGCTAAACTAAGAATTTCTACTGCACCATGAGAAAACACATTAGTCACAATAAAAGGTCCAATCCAACGTGACCTTAATTTACAATGAAATAATTGCAAGCGAGAATTAAACAAAAGCACTTTCTACCCAACACAAAATTGTTTTCTAGAAATCATAGTATCATGAAATGCCTTCATTTTATCCTTTTTCACAACTTCCATCATTGGGGGGGGTTCAAACAACGTTGCGCTTCCCTTGTAGGCTTTGCATCGTCTTCCAAACGGATCTTGTGAATACAAACGACATGGCTTATACCCTTGATGTTAGCAATTGTACATCCAATGGACGTCTTGTATGTCCTTAACACCCTTGGAAGTTTTTGCTCCTGTAATTCACTAAGCTCGTTAGAAAAATCACATGCAACTCTTCCTTGTCACCCAAGTACAAGTATTTTAGATGATCGGAAAGAGGTTTCAATTCAAATTTTGGAGATTTAACAACAAATGGTTCAAGTTTTTCATCACTACATGGTAAAAAAATAAAAGAGTGTTTATGGGTGAAAACTATTCCTGCCGGATTTGGTAATTTGGGGTGTGTGGATGAGGAATGAATCTAAACCCTAAACAAATACACTGCGCGGTGAGTGCTTGTAGATTCGGAAATCAATCTGTGCAAGTCCGGCCTAAACCAAGAAATGGCCGTTCCAGACTTTTTTCGGTCACAAAGTGAAGGAGATGGGGTTGATCTTAGGGAGGGAAGCGAAGAAGGTGTTGAGATTGTGAAGGTGTTGGCTTGCTATGACTTGTAACAGAAGGTGAGCAGGCTTACGATTGATGCAAGCAGGCTCTGGGGGTTTGAATACGTTTTGTATTAACACTTGGTTTCGTCTCTGCCCGGACTTGTGTTGTTTTTCTTCTTCGTTTGGAAAATAGGGAGGAGAACCTATTTATACAAGTCATTTGAGCCTTATTCACGTCTCTCGTGGGAAGTGGAGGAAGTGGAGTGATGGAGTAGTGGAGTTGTGTGTTAGTGTTACACGACCGGTCTTGCCCACTTCTCCCGTCATCTCTAACCGTCCATGACTTCGACACGTTCTTGTGATGGCGCGTTGCACGCCGCACGCCGTAAACCGCCAGACCAATACCCCGTATGTATCCCCGATTTGTGACATGATTGATGTCTTGAGTGTGTGGATCGTGGGACCCACAAAAAGGTAGCATGTAGTGCTAAATTGAATAACTGTGTTATTCAGGAAGTTGATACTTGTGAAGTATCATGTGTATTTTATGCAGGTATTGCATCATGGTGTGGTAGAGTGATGGGTGGTGATTACCATGACGCCTCACTGACCAATTAACTCCTGACCAGGGTTGTATAACCAAGCCGGTGAAGTTGGATGGACGAGATGATCTTTGAGACACTCATCTGCGACCGTTGATGGAATTAGGGTTTTGAAGAGGTGCGCGGGCATCATTCTTCAGCTTGGTCGAATCCAAGCTTGGGAGACGATTTTGGCCAGGCCGATCGTACATGCGTGTAGACGGCATGACGGTGCAGGCGCCCATACCCCATTACCTCACGAAAGTATGATCTGGGCCACTCAATTTGTCCGGTGAAGTTGAGTGGTCGAGATCAATTTGTGACAGAAAACTAGTGCCGCAAGAGCCGCACATCACGCCATCTTTAGGCGCGCGTTCCAAGACAACCAATTCTTGGTCGGTCTTGGTCGATCGCTCTGGAGTGTAGGTGGTAGGCTGGTGTTCACGCCTATACCTGACTGTCCCATGAAAACGTGATCTAAGCCACTCAAATCGTCCGGTGAAGTTGAGTGGTCGAGATCAGTTTGCAATTTGGGAAGTGTGACCACTCAAGTTTGGACGCGCGTTTTGGGATAGCCAGGCATGATATGCCTTGGCCAATCAGGTGAGGGGATAGATGGGCCCACGGTGGTCATGCTGGTATGACTGGACCTTCTTAATCTAATCTGGGACCCTTCATTCGTGCCGGAGAAGATGGACGCTCGCGATGCTCAAAACCCTAATTTTTGGGTTTCACGGCCGTGCGTCATGCTATGTTCGGGCGCACGAATTGGGATGACCAACCATGGTTGGTGCTGACCGATTGGTCAGGTATGTAGGCGGGCCCACGGTGATTGTGTTGACATGCTATGGGCCTTTGAATCTACATCTACGCCCTCCATTTATACCTGCGAAGATGGATGGTTGAGACTGTTTTGCGACACATGTAATATGCCGCAAACCCTAATTTAGGGTTTTCCGTCCATACGCTCTGGTTTGGACGTTTTGGCAAGCTATGCCAATATTTTGGGAGGCCGACCATGCGGGGTCCGCGTTGGTTCGGCAGTGAATATTCCATACCTGCTTGGGGGTTATGGAATTGATCTGGGCCATCCAATCACGCTGGTGAGGTTGGATGAACGAGATCATATCCAGACTGATACGGACAGTCCGGATGCTCAATCGGGCTAGTATAACACACCGAGAGTTCTCAATCGGGCTAGTATAACACACCGAGAGTTGCAACCTGTACGGGTATTTCGTACATGCTTTCATTATAATGCTTGGAGGTTCGTGTTGCTCTGCTGAGAGCAACACTCAGTCGTCATGCCGCACTGATAATGAGTACAGGAAATACAAGGGTGCTTACGCATTAATTAATAATGCTATAAATTCACAGGGTATATGGGATTGTTGCCACATGCTCCAACCTGGATGAATTTCGTGTATTTAATTCACAGAATGGGATTGTTGCCACATGCTCCATTCTAGGTGAATTAGTAAAGTGAAGGAGTATCCAACACTTATTAATGGCTTTATCTTTTACAAGATGTCAGCGCATAATTTTCTGGTTTTTTACAATTTTAACCTTAAATGAAAATCCACCATCAACAAAGAGATATTGTGAGTTTCCGAGCCTCCTTGTAGTGAGTTAAGATCACCAAGGGATTCCTTGACTCCATTACCACACTCTACACCATTATCAATGGATGTAGTTAAAACGGTTTCCAGAACATCATCAACATTCAATTCACACACTTGATGTTCCAATGTATCCATCACATCGATGGAGAAACAAGAGTGGACATCACTAGGATATCTCATCATCTCGAAAATGTTGAAACGTATTGTTTCTCCATCAAACTCTATAGTTAGCATGCCCTTGTCCACATCAATGACGGTTTTCGCCGTTTTCATGAAGGGACGCCCAAGTAGCAATGGAAGAGACGAGTTCGGTGAACCTTCATCCATCTCTAAGACACAAAAATATGCTGGAAATACTAGTTGATTAACCTGCACAAGAACATCCTCAACAATACCCATTGGGTAGATGTTAGAGCGATCGTCTAATTGCAACACAATTCCAGACTTTTTGAGAGGACCTAAATCAAGTGAATTATACATAAATGCAGGCATAACATTAACGGATGCACCTAAGTCCAACATAGCTTTATCAAATGTAGTGTTACCAATCTTCACGGGAATGTCAAAGCTACTGGAATCCTTACATTTAAGCGGGAGTTTGTGTTGTATGATTACCGAAGCGTTCTCCCCCACACTTAGTACTTCATTACCTTAGAGCCTTTGCTTATTGGTACACAGGTCCTTCAACACCTTTGCATACTTTGGAACTTGCTTGATAGCATCAATGAGTGGTATGTTCACATGGATCTTCTTCAGAATGTCTAAAATCTCCTTTTCTAGTTCCGCCTTCTTGGAATTTGCAAACCTGCGAGGGAAAGGTAAAAGCGGAACATAAGTATAAACATGAGTTTTAGAGTTAGGAATATGTACCTCAGATGTTTGAGGAGAATAATCATTCTTCTCCTCCAAAACAGGTTCCTTTCGTGTTTCCACCTTGTCCGAATCAGTAACTTCAGGTTGCACAAGTTGTGTACCACCTCTCAACGTAATAGCATTGACATCCCCTTTTGGGTTAATAGGTTGAGAAGGGAGTTTCTCACCATTTTGTGCCTTCAATTGGTTCAACTCAGTAGCCATGGAGCCCATTTGTGTCTGCAAGTCCTTGATTTCACTATTGGTCTCTTGTTGACTTTGTTGGAACTTAGTAGTAAAGCCTTGCATCATTGCTTGAAGCTTTTCAACGAGACTGGAACCTTGACTTTTGGATGGTTGTTGTTGTTGCGGTTGTTGAAATTGTTGTTGTGGTTGAAACTCGCTAGGACGGTTGAAAGTAGGTTGTGAAACCGCTCCTTGCTTGTTGACATAGCTAAAGTTTGGGTGGTCTCTCCATCCTGGATTGTAAGTGTTGGATTAGGGATCATATCGTATTTTCTGATTTGGAAAGACCGCATTAGCTTGCTCATTGATATCTTCATAAACTTGAGGAGAAATTGGTATCACCGCGGCTGCAACTTATTGCATCATTGTTGTCATGTTACCCATTTGTTGAAGAAATTCTTCGACCCCGCTCACTTCATTTACTCTCCTTAGAAGCACATCCGAACCACGACTTGTTAGAGCATAGCTCGGTCGAACTCACCAAGCGTTGGTATGTCAAGTTTGGTTGTCATATTTTAGTATCAAAACTCATATAGAGTCGCTTGATTAAATACTAGAGTCAACTTTGTTTAGGTTAGACTAGAAAGTCTAGGAACGTTGAGACATACAAGTATCTCCGGAGACCTGAAGAATGTGAAGAAGTAGCGAACTACAACGACGACATCATCCTTCCACTTGAGGTTAGTAATATTGACTTGAACTGTTTCGTTCCTAACATATCTTTCAAGTCATGCTATATTGAAATGCGAAGATGTATATACTGTACATATTGTATAATACATGTGACATGATCATAATAGTATGATCATAGTATTAGGGAATTAGACTACGAAGTATAACGCTTATCTTTTGAACTTCGTAGATATGACATCGACAAAATCTTGTATATATTGTTACAAATATGTGAATGGGTTATGGTGAAGATTTCATCCTAGGAAACAATGTTTTACATTTATTTAAAGGAAGTACATTCATAAACTTGTTTTATGAATGAAAGGGAAATCATGAGGCTTACTGGTCCAGCTATTCATTAAAAATCTTTGGATGACCAATATGTGTGAGATGGTAGAACCGATCTTAACTTATGTTATATATCTTGGTATAACTAATAACAATGCCTGACTTATGATTCGGTATTACTGGTTTTTATTAATTGGTGTAACCGATCCTAAGTAATCACCATGTGATGGTATGATCGATATTCGTAATTGGTGTGACCGATCCTAGTAATTGGTGTAACCGATCCTAGTAATTGGTGTGACCGATCACAAAGTGTTGTATAATCGATCGTTGTAATTGGTGACTGGTCCTGGTAACTTGTGTAACCGTTCCTGGTAACTAGTTTGACCTATCACAAGCAATACCATGTGTAGATGGAGGAGATCCTTGTAACTAGTGTAACCGATCCTAGTGACTTGTGTGACCGATCACAAGTATTTCCATAATTAGGTATAACCGATCCTAGTGATTAGTAGAACCGATTGAACCAATGTATCTGATTTGGTATTTGATCAATCATATAGTAGTCTTGGACTACACATAACCAATTCTAAACTTGTTTGAAAGTGTGGTATGACCGATCCCAAGAATGTAAATCCATGTAAATATGAAATAAGGATTTACAGTGAAAAGATGTTGAAAAGACGAGGGTACCCAAATATACCACAATCTTAAACTTTTCCACCTATAAGTCCTCTTACCGAAAGCGATTGTCTATGGACAGAGTCGAGTCAATACAACGAATCGGTATTTACACTTTGTGTGATCATCTATGGATACGAGATCGAGACAATACAACAATCAAAGTGTGATTACTTGATAATAGGTTCGGACTTAACCAAGATCTATAGGATCACTATCAAGTAATACGGAGTTAACTTTTATGTAATTTACTTTAAATTATAATTGCGGAAAACAAAAATAAATGACACAGCAAGATTTTGTTAACGAGGAAACCGCAAATGCAGAAAAACCCCGGGACCTAGCCCAGAATTGAATACTCTCAGAATTAAGCCGTTATACAAAATCACACCAACTTCATATAGTTGAGACCAATTAACTAAACCTATAGTTCACCTAGTTTCTTCAGTATCCCTGCGCTTCCGACATTCAATAAGTGCACGCACTGGAACAACTCCTTTGGTTCGTATTCCAAACAGTAAAGGAACAACAAATATGTTCGGTAACAACTCTATCCCATCTCAGTGATATGAGTTAGACAAAGGCTCTTCTGTTTAATCCAACTCCTTTGTCGGTTTTAGATCTATCTATCCAACAACTACCAAAGTAGCCGAGTTTAGATTTCGCAATCAAAAATAGGATCTACCAAGATACTATATAATGATGCCGATCTACGCAACTAATCAATCAAATCTATCAAAGATAAACCGATTATAGTTGGATCTCATCCGATCAAGTTTTGTGCACACCAAAGATTATGAACCCAAATAAGAAATCTTCTCCGTCTTCAAATCTTCTTAAATCTTCAATAAACACCTACACACAACAACTTGAATCACTTGTGATCAATCACGCACGGAGTCTGTTAACAATGGATTATCACAAGACGTCTTTAGATTTACAAACAGTTCTGAAGATCCCGTCGACACTTCGATCTAGTTTGAGTGAATCTTATATCAGAAGAGAAGATTCTCAAGAATAAACAAACTAGGTGCAATCAAAGTTCAACAACCGTTAGTCAATCAAATCAAATCGAAAACTAATAATACTGCAATTATCTAGTTTCCCACCAATGGTACTCGTAGAGCTTCTTGATCCCACAGAAGTCTTTAAACGAGCGGTCGTAAGAGATTTCGCCTAATTAGGGTACTTTCCTCTCCGAAAAGATGGCTCCACCAGTAACAACACAACAAGGTAGTTTTGATGGCTCTTAGGATAATTTGCTCGAAATGCAAACTTGGGTATTTATAGACCAAGGAATTTTGCACACCAAGGAATTTCCAAAACCGAATATTATCAAGATATGCAATATATTTCCAAATTCGGTTTTCATAATTCCTAGAAATGCTCTGTCCAATATTAACCTAAATCTTACTAGAAAATCTATAATTAGTAAATGCACATTACCAATTTTTATTTTCCAAAGATATGCATTTTAATTACTGGTAATTAAAAGCATATAAAATTAACAACCTTAATTAAAAGATTCTCAAATTATTTCGGTCCGGAATCTCCTTGAGTTATTAAGGAATATCTTTGAATAATAAAAGTTAAGAGTTACTGAACATGTTCAAAGTATGTCGACATCTTATTCTTTGTAAATCCTTTTTCATATTTACAATCTTAGAACCGATTATACCACACTTCCAAACAAGTTTAGAACTGGTTCATCTGATTTCCAAGAACTATGTGATTGATCAAATCAACACACTAATCATGGGTTTACGGTTCTACCAAACACAAGGATCGGTTCTACCTTAATACGGTTACTGGGACCGGTTACATCAGTTACCAAATTGGTTACATCAATTACCAGGACCGGTTACCATATTTTCATGGTATTACTTGTGATCGGTCACACCAGATACCAGGATCAGTTATACCAATTACCATGACCGGTTACACCAATTACAAGGATCGATTACACATTCTTTTGTGATCGGTCACACCAATTACTAGGATCGGTTACACCAATTACTAGGATCGGTCACACCAATTACAAATATCGATCATACCATCTTAGGTGATTACTTAGGATCGGTTACACTAATAAAAGACATACAAATACATAAGTCAGGCATTGTGACTAGTTTTACCAAGATACATAACAAGTTATGATCGGTTCTACTAACTCACACATATTGGTAATCCAAAGATATGCAATGAATAACAATACCAATAAGCCTAGCGATTTCCCTTTCGATTCATAAAACAAGTTCATGAATGTACTTCCTTTAAACGAATGTAAACATTGTTTCCTAGGATGAAATCTTCACCCATACCCATACACATAATCACAATAGCATTCATACGATTATGTCGATGTCTTATATACGAAGTTCAAAATATAAGCGTTATACTTCGTATTCTAATTCCTTAACACTATGTCTACTAGAGTATAATCATTTACAACTTCGCAGTTATGTTTTCAATATAGCACGACTTGAAAGATACGTTGGTAATGAAACAGTTCAAGTCAAAATATTACTAACCTCAAGAGGAAGGATGATGTCGTCGATGTAGCTTGTTACTTCTTTACATTCTTCAAGTCTTCTAGTAATACTTGTATGTCTCATTATCCTAATATTTCTAGCCTAACCTATACGAAGTTGTCTCTAGTACATAATCAAGCGACTCTTTAATTAATTGAGTTTTGATTCACTAAAATATGACAACCAAATTTGACATACCAACGCTTGGTGGGTTCAACCGAGCTATGCTCTAACAATCTCCCCCTTTGTCAATTTTAGTGACAAAACTCTTACAATCATATGGATAAACAAATTACAAAAATTTATTATACATACGCTTGATTCCAAGTTTCAACAACACAATACCCTGCATATATTCAATCCATAAATCCCGTTGTTGACATTTAAATAACAAAGCTAATACTCCCCCAAAAGGTGAGATAGGTAGATTTTAAATCCGCACATCTTTGTTATTTCCCTTTGTAGTCCATATAACTACAATCATCATATGATATGTTTCTCCCCCTTAGTCAATGCTTTACTCTTTCGTTAGATATAACGTTTAAGCACAATTGTCCTTTCCTTAGTGATTACAAATCACTTGTTTACTCCATATATTTCTCCCCATTTTTGTCACAAAATGACAAAGGTCCGAGCAAATACCAAAACCGAAAGGATCTTACAATCTAAAAGAATTGTACAATCTAAAAGAATTGTACAATCTATAAGAGTTAAGAACGAAGGTTTCACATACCATTTTAGATAACCAATATCAAAACCGAAACTACAAGTAATTTGGTTTTAATATGTTATCAAGGAAACAATTGCCCGAAGCAATTTTCCCTAATAGTTTAACAAATTGACTAAGAAAACTTAGTTCCCTTGCTAAACAGATTGCACAAATACAATCGCTTATTTCGATATGACCAAAATAAAGATCAGAATTAACTTTATTTTTTTCATCAGGTACTAATTATTTAGATAATAACTTAGACCTTTCACTTTAGACAAGACAATACTAGGTTAGTTAACTAATATTTCTTGTCAAGGCATTCGATTAGACTTGAATAACCGAATCCTTTACTTTTGATAAGTCTAACTAAGATTAGAATTAACTTAGTTTCTCTTATCCGGAATCGAATTGGACTAAACAAATGATCCCGTATTTTGTTAAGCCACAAACAATACATACAAACCAAATTAATTGACTTGCACAATTATTTCTCTTAACCGGAAGCAATTGAAACAAACATAGACATTAAAGCACCGTAATTGCACAGAATTTCGTTAAGTCTAAAACAATTGATACCAAACAATAAAGAAAGATATCAAACCAGTTTTTCTTAACTAGAAACAATTGAATCACACACACACATACATCCATACACACATAATGGAATAAACATCAATTGTACCGAATTTTGTTAAGCAAAAGCAAAAAATATATGCAATAAACTCAAGCTTTTCTTAAACAGGAAAACGATTAATCAACAAATTCGTTACCTCAGATTCCGCATCCTCTTCTCCTCATCTTCGCATCTTTCTGGGGAGGAATATCGTTGTGTTGTCATCCTATCGCAAGAACAAAACAACAACAACTACAACAACCTTTACCAGAGAAAGGTTGAATCGGTTTTAACCAATGCAAAAAGCAAAAGTTGAAAACCCGAAACACATATGCTTTTATGTTAAATACAAATCGATTCAACATATTATGACTTTTTCACATATGAATTTCAATCGGAACACCTTATGATCCTTTGATAAATCCTACCAACACGAGCTAGAACTTAATCTCGCTAAATCAAAAAGCTACACAAACCATAAGGGTTCACACTCATATGAGATCGAATATTAAGGTTAAGAAACCGAAATCAAACATCCCATAAACTCATTGCAATAATATAAAGCATTCAAGCACAGGCTATGTAATCAAAAAACTATCACAAGAAAAATTATAAAATAATAATTTTATTCATAAATAATAGATAGTTTTATTCAGAAATAGACCTTACACAATAATTAAAAGAAATAAAAAACTGATGTCTATTTTGTTTGTCACACGACTCTAAATTTATTCATTTAGAGATTCCTCTAATATTTTCGAAGCAGGATCAGAAGATTTCACAGGGTTCCAGTCATCTTATATGATTACTAATCTTGATTCAAGATTAATAACATTGTCATTGACTTCCTTTACTTCCTGTTTATCGGTGAAAACTATTCCTGCCGGATTTGGTAATTTGGGGGTGTGTGGATGAGGAATGAATCTAAACCCTAAAAAAATGCACTGCGCGGTGAGTTCTTGTGATTCGAGAAATCAATCTGTACAACTCTGGCCTAAACCAAGAAATGGCCGTTTCAGACTTGCTTCGGTCACAAAGTGAAGGAGATGGGGTTGATCTTAGGGAGGGAAGCGAAGAAGGTGTTGAGATTGTGAAGGTGTAGGCTTGTTTATGACTTGTAACAGAAAGGTGAGCAGGCTTACGATTGATGCAAGCAGGCTTTGAGTGTTTTAATACGTTTTGTATCAACACTTGGTTTCTGTCTTGTCTTGTTCTTTTTTTTTTGAAATAGGGAGGAGAACCTATTTATACAAGTCATTTGAGCCTTATCCACGTCTCTCGTGGGAAGTGGAGGAAGTGGAGTGATGGAGTAGTGGAGTTGTGTGTTGGTGTTACACAACCAGTCTTGCCCACTTCTCCTGTATCTCTAACGGTCCATGACTTCCTGACACGTTCTTGTGATGGCGCGTTGCACGCTGCACGCTGTAAACCGCCAGACCAATACCCCAGTATGTATCCCCCAGATTTGTGACATGATTGATGTCTCGAGTGTGTGGATCGTGGGACCCACGTAAAGTAGCATGTAATGCTAGACTAAATAACTAAATTATTTAGGAAGTCGATACTTGTGAAGTATCATGTGTATTCTATGCAGGTACTGCATCGAGTATATTCAGCATGTATGAAACATCGCTGTTTTTTAAGGATTACCGGAGTAAGTCACGAATTTAAGCGTCTTAAAATAACATCATGTCCAGCCATCTTCGAGTGATCGTTTGGAGGCTATACTGAGGTAAGCCACGACTTGACCGATCACTCCATGTGGAAGAGTGGTGGACGGTGATTGTGGTGATGCCTCATTGATAGCCTAACTCATGTCTTAGGCTGTCCGTCCAAGCTGTTAAAGTCGGACGGACGAGATGACTTGCAATCCTCATCTGCGACCGTCGGATTGGGGTTTAAGAGGTACGCAAGTTCCTTCTTTCAGCTTGGTCAAATCCAAGCATGGAAAGTGTTTTATAGAGGACCGATCATGCATGTGTGTAGACGACATGCTGGTGTCCATGTTTATACTTCACTATCCCACGAAGGTGCGATCTAGGCCACTCAAGTTTACCGGTAAAGAAGAGTGGCTGAGATTGATTTGCGACAGGAATCATGTGCCGCAAAGGCCGCGCATCATGCCCACTTCGGGCGCGCGTTTCAAGACGACCAAGCCTGGTCGGTCCCGACCGATTGATTCGGCGTATGGGTGGTAGGCTGGCGTTCACGCCTGTACTTCATTGCCTCATAGAAACGTGATCTAAGCCACTCAATTTGTCCGGAGAAGTTGAGTGGTCGAGACCAGTTTACAATTAGGAGGTGCGACCACGCCTGGTTTGGGCGTGCGAATCGAGGTGTACAGCCAAGTTTGGTCTTGGCCGATCGGGTGTGGAGATAGGTAGGCCCGCAGTGATCATGTTGATACTTATCGGACCTGCTTAGTCTATTCCTAGACCCTTCATCCGAAGCGGGGAGAAAAGGGACGCTCGTGATCGCGACACAAACCCTAATCGAGTTTTTGCCTTGCCGTGTTTCATACCCAGTTTGGGATGCACGAATCAAGACGACCAACCATGGTTGGTCCCGACCGATCGATCGGGTATGTAGGCGGAGCCCACGGTATTTGTGTTGACATGCTCTGGGCCCTTTGAATCTACATCTACACCCTCCATCTATACCTGCGAAGATGGATGGTTGAGACTCGCATTTTGCGATACATGTAATGTGTCGCAAACCCTAATTCAGTGGTTTTTCGTCCATACTTGGTTTGGTTTGGACGGTTTGGCAAACTATGCCACCGTTTTGGGAGGCCGACCATGCGGGCCCGCGTTGGGTTGGTGGTGAATATTCCAATACCCGCTTGGGGTCATGGATTTAATCTAAGCCATCCAATCATCTTTGGTGAGGTTGGATGGTCGTGATCGTTTCCGAGACTCGATATGGTCGAGTTCGAGGTTCAAACATGCTCAATCGGGCTAGTATAACACACCGAGAGTTGTATCCCGTATGGGTATTTCGTACATGTTTTATTATTAATGCTTGGAGATTCGTGTTGCTCTCTGAGAACAACACTCGGTCGTCATCTTGCACCGGTAATGAGTACGGGAAATACGAGGCTGGTCATGCATTAATTAATAATGTTGTAAATTCACGGGGTATATGGGATTGTTGCTACATGCTCCAACCTCGGATGAATTTTGTGTATTTAATTCACGAATCTTCGGGATTGTTGCCACATGCTCTATTCTAGGTGAATTAGTAAAGTGAAGAAGTATTCATCACTTATTAATGGCTTTATCTTTTGCAAGATGTTAGCGCATAATTTTCTGGATTTTACAATTTTAACCTTAAATGAAAATCCACCATCAACATTAAGTCCCATGCCTAGCACATAATGGTTACATTATTGTGGGGTAGGCATGAGATGGTGACATACATATGTGAGAAAGACAGGATAAAGGAAGTTTACCCGGAAGAGTATTGACGGACCGCTAGTTGTCCATGCCGTTGTGCTTGTATGGAATCCTTTGGTGGGGCCGGTTTCCTTCTTTGGGTATTTGAATCAAAAGAGGAATCCAAACAAAAGAGGAATCCTTGTTCTATTGGGATTTTTCTAATTTTTGTCTATAAAAGAGAACAACCCCTTTTCTTTTTCTCACGATTTTTTTTTTGTTTGGCGGCTCCTGTCCGCGACTACCACTGCTGCTCCTACCGACGCCGTCGCTGTTGCTGCTGCCATTGCCCGCTGCCGTCCGTCCGCGCCAAGGTAAGTTTCGGTTTCTCTCTTCTTCTTTTTTTTTTTTTTTTTTTTTTTTTTAGAAAAAACCCTAATTTCTTAGGTAAAAACGTTTTGTAAGATACATCATGCTTAGCTTTCACATCAAGATTGATAGTAAAAAACGCCCATATTTGCCAGGATGGTTTAGTTCCGCGACTCCGTGAATATATCGTTTTTGCTTCTTCTTCCGTTGTTGCATGCAAAACTAGCTTCTTAGGTTATAGCTTGGAAAAAGACTTTGGCTTAAATTTCGTAAACACAATTCTCATAAGAAAAACCGTGTTATAATACGTGCATATGAATGCGGTCCCACCATGTGCGTTTGAGTAATACCAGACTTGAAACCAATACCGCACTTGAAACTTGAGTAATACCAGACTTGAAACCAATACCGGTACTTGAAACTTGAGTCGGTGTTTGGACCCAATCCCAGCCTTGTATATTCCAACGTTAATGCAGTTCGCACATGTATCGTGTGTTTTTAATACAGGTACTGACTCCTGTCTTTATTGTAGAATGAAGAAAAGAACTCCTGTTGATATGTCTTCTGGAGATAATGCTGGTGCCAAGTCGGGAAGTGTTGACAGCTTCAAAGATATGCCGAACATTGCTGATGAGTTGTTCACCTTGTCTTTTCCAAACATTAGGAAACATCCCTCTCACAGGATAGTCCTGCTTTCCGATTCAGAAAATATGGAAGCTGATCCATCTTCTTCTTCGGAACTTGTGATGAGGTTCTGTCTTCGGAGAAATGAATATCCGCCTTCTCCTATCGACTTCAAGACTTGTCATACTCCGCTGGATTCTTATGAAGGATGGATGAGACGCATGTTGAATAATAAGGACGTTAAAGCCAATTTGACCAAAGCGCAAATCCTCAATGCAGTCATGGCATCTGCTACTCTTGAAATTAAGAAAGATGTCATGAGTTGATTACTTTCATTTCTCGGTGGCGCCCTTCTATTCATACAGCTATATCTAGATGGGGAGAGATGACTATTACTCTGGAAAGCGTAGCTGCATTGATGAACCTGCCTGTCGCTAGGAATCTTTATTATGAGCTTTCTGACACGCAACAACGTGATTATGACACTATACTCCAAAAGGTGGCAGAATTCGACGATCTGGACAAGGAGGAGAAAAAAGATACAAGATGCTTTTACACACCGGTGGGTATCGGAGTGGTCTCCTGTAGACCCGAGGCCGGATCGGGAGTTGGAAAACGAGCTCGGCGTGATTGCATTCTGTCTTCGTGGCTATCCGAGAGATATATATGACGACGGTTACGGAAATAAAACCATAAGGGGTGTTACGGTTAAGATTGCTATAAAGCTAGCAAAAGGCAAAGTTCTTCCTTAGGTGCCTTGTTCCTTGGATCGTTGTATTCTCATCTGGACGCCTTAGCAATGGATATGCATGTTTCCAACGGGTACAAGAAGGTGGAGTCGTATGTCCACTTCGCTTTTCTTCAGGCATTCTTGTGGGAACATTGCAAAAGTTATGCTCCTGTTCCTGCAACTTCGCTCGACAATTTGTATGGTGGCTCGAGAATACTTCGTTGGCAGAGAAGGCTTCCCAGAACCGGTGCAAAACTCGTGGATATCTTTAATAATGTGTCTTCTGTAAATTTACGTCCATGGGGGCCGATCCACTCTTCCATTGCTCAGCCGAAGACTTTTGCTATTGCTTCTGACGGTCCTGATGTTGCGTTGCGTACCGATGCCAACACTATGAAATTTGAAGAACTTATTTATCTCACAGACAAATTCATTCTCCGGATATATCCCGTCTTTATTCAACGAAGCTCTTACTGTGACTCCGTACAACATTGACAGGGCTGCTCGCCAAATGGGATTTTACCAGGGTGTTCCATTTATCCGTCCGTCGGAGGCTCCGAAAGAACTCCTCCCGGGTATCTTTGATGCTGATGTGTTCTTGGCATCGCGGAGCCTTCCTTTCTGGCCTATTGGGAGAAACTCAGTGGTAACCGACAAGTATAAGGAATTTTGGGGGAAACAACTGTTGGCTTTCCAAGAATTCTCGGAGGATGTTGTGACAGATTCTCGTGGTGATCCATCTTCTGACGTCCTGAAGAAGCATTTCCGGTTGAAGCCACTTCCAGCCAAACGGACCAGTGGGATTGCGGTCCCCAAGCGGGAGAGAGATCTAAGAGCGAGGCATGTGGTGCGGTGATCCTCAATTCCTCCAATATGCGGTATTTAAATCTCTTTCTCGTTGATTCCTTCATTTAATAGGTTTGGGGGTATTTGATAGACACATTTTTGTGTCTAATTTGTCTCGATTCTTTATATTGTTAGTGCTCGAGTTTGTATTTATTTTGGTATTTTATGTCTTTGTAGGTGTTTTTGGAGAAATAAGCTTTTGCGGGAAAATTGGCTCAGAAAAGTGGTTTTTGCGCTCCGTGGGAGAAAATTACTATTCGGACTCTCACTATGGATAAAGGGTACCCAAATTACTAAGGGGCACCCTCGAGGACACCCCAAGTCAGCTGCTATTCGCACCCACTGGAATGGATAAGGGGCACTCATCCCTAGCTTTTTGAAAATTGGTTTTGGCGGGAAAAAAATTGGTTTTCACGGCTTAAATTAGGGTTGAGATTTTGATCAGGAGTACGGGAGACTAAAAGCTGAATTTGATTGGGTTTTACTTATTAGGCCTAAACGAGGCTATAGTAAAGTCGTTTGTTTGAATCCAAATTGGTGGAACTCGAGTTGGAGCTAAAGCGAGTGAAAGAAATATTGAGGTCTCTGTTGCTGATTTTGGAAGATTCAGGGGAGACTAAATCGCATATAATCTTCCCTAAGATACTCCTTACCTAATAAGGAGTTTGGAAAGAATCGGAGGAGATCGAAAACGCCTAAATCGATTCGGCGGGAGAGATTATTGGCCGTGACTTGCACGGAAAGGAAAGGGAAGAAATTTAATCGGGTTTTAGAGGGTTTGGAGGTGTATAAAAGGTTTTCGAGTCAGGGAAGGGTATTGAGTTTTAGGGAAGAGATTAGGGGAAGTTTAGAACACCACAGCGCTCGAGAAATCAAAGTTACGAGAAATGTCGGGTTTATTCTTCTTCTTCGAAGAACAAGAACAAAGGGCCATCGAGGACATTCGTTTTAGGGGTCTTAAATTCAACGACAAATCCATGTGCTTAGCTTGATTTACGTAATGGTTTTCTTTGTAACAAAAGCGCTTAGTAACGCCCGACACCAGTTACAAATCGGCTGTGTTATTATTTTCATCCTTTTAATCAACTTTTTGGGCTATAAACATGTATTTTGAGCAAGTGATTAATATGAGCTAAACCCCTTTGGCTTGAGGCGACGAGAAGCTATTTTTCCAACAAATATGTGGCGATAATATTTTATTTAATTAATTTCTGCACTTCTTTTTTATGATTATTTGCATTGAATCAAAATTGAAATAAATATTTTTGCTAACTCTTTGTGTTTTCACTTGATGGTGCATGCTTGGCTTAGGGCTCTTGATGTTCCATGCTTGAGATTAACAACGTTATTTCGAAAATCTACTATTGGCAATATTTAAGAATCAATTGAGCGTATGAATTGCATGATAATTATTAATAATGAATCACACAAAAATTGGAAAATAGTGGAAACCCGAGTCTTAGTGCTTTTTATAATCTTGATAACAACCTTCTTTGAGTTTTCTTTATTTTTAGTTTTGAAACTTGAGTCTAAATCAAATCTCTACAAGTCTTTAACGAACCACTTTTTCTTACCACCGTAAAACTACATCAAGTATATAGAGTGAAGCAAAGTCGATGGAAGTATTGATAGGTTTAAATCCATATTGGTAGCAAAGGTGATATAATCAACGGATAGCATTATTTATAATGAGACCTTTAGTCACATTTGTCAAGTCAACTACAAAGTTAAAGTTGTTTGTGTATTGCTATTACAAATAATGTAACAATAAGGCAATTGGATGTAAAAGTAATGCCTTTTCTTCATGGCTACTTGGATGAAGATGTGTACATGTCACAGCCCTCGAGGTTTTATTAATCCACGATTTTCCATCTAACCATGTCATTATCTTAAGAAGAGTCTCTATGGTTTGAAACAAGCCCCTAGAGCTTGGTTTCACTTGACCAGATTCTTTTCTTCTTACTTTTGGCTTTAAGAAGACAAAGATCACGATAATTCAATGTTTGTTTTTTCTTCTTCACATGGAATACTTGTTTATTACTATATGTTGATGACATTTTGCTGTGGAAGTTCTTCAAAGCCGATTGATACACTTATTGTTTCTTTAAAGAAGGAGTTTGCAATGAAAAGAACTGGTGATCTCGAGTCATTTTTTTAGAATTGAAAGGCGCTTAAAGATTCCAATTCTATTATATTGACACGAAGAAATATACTTTTTAGAACTGTTATCCAAAGCTAATATGTTTGATAGTAAGCCTTGTGATACTCCATTAATCTAAAGGGCTAGAGTATCAATTCATGATGGTGTTAAGTTACAAGATGTTGCTTTAGTTATAGAACACTTTTAGGAAGTTTCTGATGTTGCTATTACTAGACTGAGATATATGCTTTGGTGTGTGAATAATGTGTCTCGATTTATGCATTCACCTACGGATGTGCATTTACAAAATTAGTTAAGAGAATCTCGAGGTACTTAAAAGGTACAATTGGCTTAGGAATTACTTTGAGAAAAGATAATTTCACACATCTAAAAGCATATACTGATTGATTAGGCGGTGTCCGTATCAAGAAGGTCTACATCCGGTTATGCTGTGTTTTTAGGCTCAAATTTGATTTCTGTCTTCTAAGAAGCAACCTACAGCCAAAGTCTTCAAATTAAGCCGAATACAAGTGTCCGCTCCATGCTCCTCCGCCGAATTGAAGTGGTTATTTGATCTTTTGTCGAGTTGCATATTACCTGCCTCTAAACCAACATTACTTCTGTGATAATACAAGTGCATTGGCTTTGGCTTCTAACTCGTTTTTCATGCCAGACAAAGCATATAGAAATTCTAAAGATCACACTGTAAGAGAGCCGGTGGAGAAAGGATTTTTTTAAAGCTTCAAACATATCTCATCCGAAGATCAAATAGCAGTATATTTTACAAAAGGACTTTTGCTTTCCCCACTTTTTCAAAGTTATTGAAGTTTTGAATGGATACAACTCTACAACTTCCTTCTTTCCGCAAAAGTGATACTTCTGTTTCTGGTAGTGATTCTACTTCTACATAGTGTGTTGTAACAACTATACTTTCATTTCGCTCTTGTACTTCTACCATTGTGATGCTTCTTACATTCTTGTTCCTTTTAAGTAGTGGTTAGTACTTCATCAATCAGCTATTTTTGGTCGTAAGTTGTCATTGCTTTTGTTACAAGCTTTTCACACCTTTGTTTATAGTTTCAAAGCTGTTTAGTCTGTCCCTTATCGAGTTGAGGGGTGTATTAGATGTATGTATATCTGTCACAAGTCAACATTAGTTGACTTGACTTATATTAGTGTTGTGACTTATATTAGCTGTATTAATAGCTAATGATAGCTTGTGTAAGAACAACACTTTCAATAATATCTTTTTAATAGTTTCTCAAATACCATAGAAATAAAATAATATTTGTAATCCTTTAGTTGGCATATTAAGAGCGTAATTTGTCATAAGCAAAACTATTTTTGATCGACATCCGATGTTATCATCTGAACGAACCAATTTCTCATAACATAATTTGACCAAGAATAAACCTTTAGTTGTCCATCCGAACAAATTTTCATCATCTAAAACGTTAGCGAGATTTCTAGGGCGTCTTTAACAAGAATGAGTTCTAATCCCAGCGGCCAAGAGATAGGCAGCGAGGAAGAAGCAACTTCGGCAAAACAGAAATGAAGTTATCATCTCAGAATTTCACTTACCAACTTGAAGTTTTCTGAATCTTGCTGAAGAGTAATAGCTTTGGAAAAGACGAGAGATGGGTTGGGAGAAAGCCAAATATATATCTTCCCAAAACCTAACAGACCAACCATTTTGCACTTCCAGCCTTGAATTTTGAAGAAACAAACTCTTATTTTGCATAATGCGCTTCCATTCAGTGATGCTAAAGTTGGTGGTTATTGGTTGGCCTAAAGTAGGTTGCTTATTAGGTGGTTCCCTTAGCAGTCCATACAGCTCATTTTGATGCCTGCTGTTGAGAGGATTAGTATGATGTAGTTCTTTTCAGGTAATCATCCCTACAAAGCTTTTTACTCCATAGGCTCATGAAGTTCTCAACCTAATTATGTAATTAATAAAATATCATAATTCTGTAGGATTCTTAAGTTTTCATCAGAATGGACAACATCAAGGCAAAATATGGCGAATACCATAATAACCTGATAGTTCCTTAGTGCGACTATATTCTTAGGATTTGCAACAAGTTTTCTCACATTATTTAGAAGTGTACTTGTTGTAGTATTATAAATTGAGTGAGATTCCGTAAAGCATCAACAATCAATCACCTCAGGAAAAAAAAGTAAAATGCGATACATTTAACATATAAAATATATATAGAGATGAGGCAGTACATAAACTAGATGACCGTTGCAAGAACGGCAGAACAACATATTAATCATTTAAAGCCAATACATTTCGCTCCTAATATGTATTAGAAGTGAAACTGTGCGTCACTAATTTTGAAAAATAGTTTCCAAATATTTGCGGAGTTTATGAAGATGAATTTCTTGCCAATCCCACTGGGCAGTGGGATTAGAATATTAACAAAAATGCCCTTGGGTGCTAGCTAATGAAACCAAATCATTTCATTTCTATTTTTCAGCTTCAACAGAGGAAATCAGTATGATGGCAAAAATGGTGATAGAGGAAGTAGCCGAAGTGTGACAATATGTCCCTCTTATTGGTTGGGGGGTGTCCTATAGAGGTGTGGGTGACTAGATTACCCTTTTCATAAATCAGCAAAATCAATTAATTTTTTTAAACCTAATGAATCAGAGAAAAAATCAAATCGGTTTTTCCCATCTTCTTCTTCATCTTCTCTTCTCCTCCATCAACCATAACCTCCATGGCCAGAAATTTCATGTCGTTTTGTTCCAATCGGCGCGATTTGTAATGTTTGAAAAACCCGATTACGATTTGGTTTATTTTGTTCGATTTAAGTTTAATTCTAAAATTAGGGTTTTAGGTAGAAAGTGAAATTGTTTACGGAGTTATGTGAGTTACGGTTGATTTTAACTTATTGCTGCTGGAAATTTTGATGTTGTGTCACGGTTGGTAATAATCCTAGTATGTTCTTATATGATATTTTTCTTGATTGGTTGGTAGCTGATTTCTGAACCGTAACTCGTTAGGTGGTATCGAGCATTTAATTACCAAAAATGGCGAGTTACGGTGTGCGCTACCAATAGTGTTGGTTTACGGTGGATCTTCCCAATTTAACCGATTCGGTTGGTATTCGATAACTTACAAACGTAGTAACTAAAAAAGTTCTGGTTGGTAGAGCAAGAGTACAGCAGTAGTTCTTACGAAGGTGTTAATTTTGATTTTGATATGTCTTTTTAGGTAATTTTGAGCGAGAAAAAAAGCTAATGAGAACTAATTTAGAAGTATCTAGGGTCCACGTGATCACTCATTTTGGTTGAGTGAATCTCAAAATCTAGGGTTTCACAAATATCACATAAGTTTTCTTTTTCTTCTCTCCTCTAAATTTTTTTTTTATAACTCTAAAAATAACTTTAAGTTATAATAAGTGAGAAAATTAATTATCAACACTAATTTTGATTATCATTACTAATCTTGATTAACAATAAGGACTAATTAGTCATTTCAGTTTTCTTTGATAGGGGCACTTGAATTACATGGCTATTTTTTTTCTTCTATTAGGTTGCCGCCCTCCTATAATTTAACTGCGCTATACAAAGACAGCAATAAAGGAGATGTTGAACCGAGCACAGCAAAGTATTGAAAGGTGTGTGTAATACAGTTATGGATCGAGAAAAGTATACAAAGCTACTTGGATCCATAACTGTATTACACTCATTTGGCTAATCTTTGACGCAATATGTAAGATTAAATCAAAACACCAATCATTATATCACATGCAGGAAATTAAGAAAGTGAAGAAGATAAACATAAAGTGAAAGATAAAGTTAAGAAATTTAACAAATAACAACATAAAGTAAAAATCATGATCCCCAAGCACCGTCAGGAGTAAATAATTTTGTTAATATTTTTTTTGTTGTACCAGGATAAACCATTGTACCTCTTCCCTTGGCTGTTCGTCAGCTTCACCAACAATTTTTCTTCAGTCCGTTTGACTGCCCTTGCCAACTTAAGTTCCAATGAAGTAATCTCTCGTTATTCATAGATTTCCACTTTTCCTCGGCATTCTTTAACTCTTGCACTAAAGACTTGCTTTTCCCTTTTAGTTGGCAAATCTGCCGTATCCTTAAGCGAATTAGGAAAATAAGTGATTTTATCGAAATCGGTTTTAGATTAAAAAAAAAAAACAGAAATCATATTTATGAACGAGCTTCATAAACATACATTTATTATTTGTTTACGGCAAGAATTACAACCATAAACGTCAGGGAATAAGTTGGCGACAACCCTGCATTGAATCATTGGCTGTTGTTCAAGGCATCATTGGCGATCATTGTCATCTCTTCAAACTGTTTAATCTTTTAGGCTTCTGTGCCTCCTCAATAGAGGCTGCACATCACGGTCAATGCAACCTACAGACTGTTTGAAAATCTATCAGCTGCGTTGTTGTTGTTCAAAGGTGCGATGATGGCATATAACAGTAATTTGTCTAATTAAAAATGGAAATGCAAAACAAAGCAAATTAGATTTTCCCTGTTTACAACACATTGATTAAGCTCTCTCCGATGAGCATCTATCATCCACCTTTTCCCGACTTGTATCAGATCTGGCCCAGAGTTCCCCAATATCAGCCTGCCGTTTGGCAAGTTTATTTAGTCCTTTTCTCATTTGCCAGCATTCTTGTATCTGTCATGCATTTCAAATCAAAGTAGCTACCACCTCAACCGTGCTCTATTGGCATCATCATTAGAGACTCAAAGAATCAGGAAATTAAAAAATCTCAAGTGGGTAGTAATGTGCGCTCTCTTGTACGACGACATATTTACCTACTGTTTATATGAAAATACATGGTTACCTTTTGTTCAATTGTTCCGCGAATGAGTCTGCAAGGATTGGTCAAAATTTTTATCATCAGCCTGTGTTGTTGAATTTTGGTTTCTAGCT
>JAJJWW010007037.1:0-14275 GCA_023531295.1 Papaver armeniacum | reverse complement strand
GAATTGGAAACCAGTTTTGTGGTTATTTTTTCTTGCGGTTAGATTCCTTCATTTGATAGTTTTTCTTCCTAGCTCTAACGGTCGAAAAACGCTGAAATAGCTAGTATCAATAGTTGTTTACTGGTATCAGGTACGAGAACATCACCATTACGGGTGGTATTGGACCGAAAAAAATTGGAGAAGAAAGAGATGGAGTCGTACAGACAGAGAAAGAAACTCCAGCCTATAGAATATATTTATAATCTTTCGTTGCCCAGTATTCCTTCTCTTTGTCTTTTCGTAATATTCGGACATATACGTGTGTGTTCTTGCCGATTCTTTCTTTCTTATTAATGGCTCTCAAATCATGATTTGCTATTAATAAAATAGAATTCTCTCTCGGTAATTCTCTCGGTAATGCTATTCCCCACTCTTCTTGGCACTCTATTCACCACTCAAGCTGAGCTGTAATTCCAGTGTACAAACCACGTCATTTTTCTTCCTCTTATGTTTTTATCTCTCTATCTTCCCTTTTTTCGATGAAATGAAAAAAACTTTCACTTCCTCTGTAATTTATTCTCCTTTTTCATCTTTTTTATCAAATGGTTTGTGTTCCGAGAACCTCTTCATGTTGTTCTCATCTTTGAATTTTAAAGAAGTGATAGTGAGAGAAATAATTTTCATTGATTTTTTTTTTTTTGGAAGTATGCGGTCATCGAACGGGTGGTGATGAAGCATAATATGATTATTTTCAAAAAATTCACATCGGTGGTGGTAATTCTATACAACCTCGCTGACATCACTACAAGAACATTCATCATCAATTGATTCTTTTTCTAACCTTCTCCTCTTTTGATAGTAATTATCAATATTAACAAATTCATTCACACCAGCACTATTATGATCATCAGATCAAAATTAAAACTCATCATCTTTATTTCAGCCATACATTTAGAAAACCCATACTCTTTGATTCCAAAATTGGAGACGAGTAATTTTAGATCTAATAATTGATTTTTTAATTCAAAACAAAGTTTCTATATGCTGTGTCACTTTCCAAGATTATCTTGATACAATGATTAGGTTTGAGCTTTTTTTTTCTCAATTAATTGCAATTGTTAGTCAATCAAATAGGAAAAGGGCGTGTTTTGATTCTAGAGGTTGATGTTGAAACCAAATTGTTGCTTTTGCAGACTTTTCCATTGATGTAAAACCCACTGCTTTCTATGGGTATGAAATTTTGAGGATGTTGTGCTAGAACCGTCTGATGGAGGTACAGAGAAAAAAAAAAATTAGGAAAGGGGAAGAACTGATGAAGGAGAGGAATAACAAATAAAGATAGAAAGAGAAGAAAAATTACGTGACCGACTTTTTTCTAATAGAATTCTCTCTCGTCAAAAAGAAAAGAAAATAAATAATGGCTCTCTAATCATGATTTGTTCAGGCCATGAGGTGGTGTCACTGTCGTTTGTCAATTTGAAACCAAATACATGTAACATCAATAGTATTGTTTACTAAATCTTTGCTGTTAAGCAAATCTTTACAATTAAGCTTTTCAAGAGAACCCACAGTAGTTGGAAAAATAAATAAATAAATTAACATGGTCAATTGAACATGCACCCTTTGCATGGTTCACAGTTCCCACGTCGACATACCTTTGTCGAAAATGTGTTCCCATGCAAAGGGAAAAATAATAAAAAATATTTTAGTGGAATAAGGATCGGATATTTACAGTATACCGATCAAACATTAGATTAGTCTAGATTGGTATGCTCTTCGCTTTAATCTTGTTATATATGCATCTCCATCTTCATAGTAAAACTTACTTCATGGACATGTACCACCAGATCTTCCAGAAAGGTTGGTACATGAAGATGGTGTATTAGGATTCGGAACTGTTCTTTGTAAAGACTGCGGATGAATTACAAGTTCAATCCTGTTTCTATTTTCAACCTCCGTTTTCTTATTCGTATTTTCACTATCCTCAAGACTACCAGCAATGTTCATAGTCGTCATGGAAGTCGTACTCGGTGGACATGTACCAGTGTTACCTTTACCAGAGAAATTAGTGCACGGAGAAGGTGAACGAGGATTCGGAGGAAGTGTCCTCCTGCTCTGTAAGGTCTGATGATGAATTATAAGTTGAAGCCTATTATTCGAGTCGCCAACGCCTTCATTTTCCGTTTTCATCAATAACATATCTTTATCTTCTTGCAATATCCTCATCCCTTCAACTTTGTAGAAATTGTTGATGAGCAAGAAAATGGTTAGAACAGCAAATACGACTACATTGAAGACATCTCTTCTTTCTTTGATTAGACCCATGTTCCAAATTTTGCGAATGAGAAGAAAATGAATTGAACTTTAACCTCTTTATTATTTGTTTGTGTAAGAGAAAAAATGAGATTTAAGAGGATAAATCTTAGCTCTTTCTTTCTTTTCTTGGAAATGGTTTATTGTGATCGGAGAAATATTAGGTTTCAAGGTTTGTAAGGATATATTTTAGCTCTCTCTATATACTTTTGGTATGAATGATGATGTTGGATGATGAACTCTTCTGTATTTATAGGATTTTGTCATTTGAGCTTTGAGTTGAATTGGCCAAACATAACATGGTTTGTAGTAAAAAAAGGGCGGGATATGTTGAAGTTGAATTAGTTTAAGGATTTCAAGTTTGAACCTTGACTGATTGTCTTGTAATACACGGATCCTTGAACAGAATATCATTTTTACCAAGAAACAACACTACTCTTACCGTTTCAACCAATATGTACTCACTACTAAAAAAGGCAACTATGGTCACAAGCCTTAAAAATCAACATAAGCGCTGTGTGTCTATACTGGAGTGCTTGTTTTTAAAGAAAATTTTGTGGATGATTTTGTCGTTGTTTTTGCTATTGCAACATTGTTGTATATATATACTTATGTGCTCGTATAAGATTACTTACGAGCACCCAATGGTGTAAAGAAAATTGAAGCGTTTAGTTAACAGACGAACTTATGTCATGTTATAGGTGAAATTAAATATAGAGGAACATGAACTTTACCAAACATACGAGCTCCTGACTCTTAGGGAATATCTATTAGTGAAGTGTTTTAATCAAGGAGTTGACAAGAACCCGGTCAAAGCGCCTATTAGCAAAACAGAGAAGATGTCGGAGAAGGAAAAGACGAATTACAGAAGTCGGAATCTAGCATGGTTTTTGTTGACTTTGACGGACATTTAAATTACGAAATGCCCTCTTGCTTTTAGTTTTCGAAATTTCAACGTACGGGTGGTGATATTTTTCCAGCTCTTGTTTTCTCTTTTTTTTCTTGGGATCGATTCCTAATCGGATCTTTTCCCGGTTATATATACGGAAAATGGGCCATTTATCCGAATATTTTTAAAACATGGTTCAAATGGACAAGTAAAAATTAGTATGAGTGAAATGGACAAAAAACAAAATAGCAAGGATGAAACTGGATTCATCCTGACTTAAACTTGAAAAATAATAAGGATGAAACTGGATGCATCCTGATGTAAAATAAAAAAAGAAAAAGTATTTGAAAATGGGTAGGATGAAACTGTTTACATCCTGGCTATTTTTGTATCTTTGTCCATTTAAACAGTATCAAAATCTAGATGTCTTTTTCACCCAGGATTTGTTGATTTTGGTCTTTTTAACCAATTTTGTGTTATATATATCGGATGGAGCTACCCTTTAAGATTTAAGGACATTGTTTCCAATAAAAAATATTTAAACTTATCAGAAAAAAAATATACATATCAACAGTTGGAATTTATCTATTTTTTTTTGGGAAAAAAGAAAATGAAAAAATTAACATAACCAATTGATCATGCACCGTTTACATGTTTGGAGAATGAATGGAAAATTTTAGATATACAAAAATAATTTAAAGACTGGGAGATAAACTATTGGACTAGATTTAGTAAACACTAAATTATAACACAAAAATTCGATTACATTTTTGGATTCAAAAGATATGAATGGCAGCACCATGTCATTGCTTGTATATGTTGAGATTAGTCCCACATTAGATTGGTTATTTAAGCTCTTGTGGTTAATAAGTTTTGGACAATCCTAACCTTGTAAATCGGTTTTTGAGGTTAGTTAATAGGCAATTTGTGTTGAGTCGTTAGACCGAACCTTCTTCTATTTTTATTTTTATTTGTTGTTGACCATTTTCACTTCGTCTTCATAGCATTTTTTGATACTGTTTTCCATATATCTTCCTTGCATTTGTGAATATTTGGTTCTTTGGTGGTTTAAGCACTCCAGCAACGAGCTCTTGTCATCGAAATATGGACTCTTTCGATCAAGAATTAAGAAGGAAACTCTTGATTTGAAATATCTCTTTCCAAAGGAGATTTAACATCAAAAGGTCAGACTATTTAAGTAGCTTTTTCATGATTGTAATAGTTGTTGTCCAGTATTCCTTTTATTTCTCTTGTCGTGATATTCAGACATGTACTTGTATGTTCTTGATGCTCTACTATTCTTTCCTACTTATTAATTAATGGCCCTCTAATCATGTTTTGTTATTAATAAAATGGAATCCTTTTGTCAAAACGAAAAGAAGAAAAAAACACCTAAACTAGAGAAGAAAGTTGAAAAAGAAATATATAATATGAAAAACATGTTATAAATTACCTAAATCCATAGGAAGGCAAATATAATTTATTATATTTCATTATTATATTATGTTTAATTTCTACTTACAGCAATGGGAATGAGAGGTTATATATGTTTTTTTTAGACATGATTTCTAAAGGTAGATATCAAGTTTAGTCGGATGTGTACCATTTGGATGATCCAACCGGAAAAATCGAATATAATTTTTGTCTTATATGAACACTACGGGAAAAACAGTAATCTACAACTGTAACTTCACAACTCGTATATTTAAGGTTGTGAAAGGTGGTATGTTTGACAACTTTTGTCAAACAAAAGTTGTCAATGTATAAAAACGTCCAACTCTTAGGACCAAAGAGGAACAAAGAGTCGTGACGAGAATCAAACTCGCAACGTTTTTGTGAAATGAGTAGTGACCACCTTTAGACTTTAACAACTCATCTCGTTAAGGTAGTGAATAACTATACGACAACACTTATAAGGGTTGTTGAAGATTAAAAAAAATATCATTTGGAATAATGGTGTTTGAGAGATTCGAACACAAGCCAACTAGGTGTTAGCACAAGCCTTGAACCATCCTTCCTTCCTCTCAATATTGGTAGTTTTGTCCTATTTTTTTTATTATTACTATCACAACCCTTATAAGAGTTGTAAAAAAAAAAACTTGAAAAAAAAAATGAGGAGTGAGGTATTCAACCATCCTTTCACATTTAAATATATGATTATATTTTACATCTACTTTTATATATAAGAAAATTTCAAACCGAGCCTTAAAAAAAGACCAACAAATGCGCCACTTTGCAAAACATACAAGGCATTGTTAAATATAGACACGGTTAAACAACATAGCATAGCAAACCAAAGTATAGAATGTAATATATAGAGTGATTTAAATCTACATTCTAGAGTGACAATATAACAAAACAAACCAAACTTAGAAGAATATTAACCTTTACTTTATTTATTTTCAATAAGGATAGTTTGGTCATTTTCACATTCTCCATAATATTTATTGCACTTATTTCCAATAAGGGTAATATGGTCATTTTCACATTCTGTAATATTTAATTTACTGATTTCCGATAAGGGTAGTCCGGTCATTTTTCACTTGTCTCCATAATATTTATTGCACTTTTTTCCAAAAAAAAGGGTAATATGGTCATTTTCACAATCTGTAAGAATTACTTTACTTATTTCTGATAAGGGTAGTATGGTCATTTTCACAGTCTCCATAATATTTATTGCACTTTTTTCCAATAAGGGTAATATGGTCAATTTCACAGTCTGTAAGAATTACTTTACTTATTTCTGATAAGGGTAGTATGGTCATTTTCACAGTCTCCATAATATTTATTGCATTTTTTCCAATAAGGATAATAAGGTCAATTTCACAGTCTGTAAGAATTACTTTACTTATTTGCGATAAGGGTAGTATAGTCATTTTCATAGTCTCCATAATTTTTATTGCACTTTTTCCAATAAGGATAATATGGTCAATTTCACAATCGGTAACATTTACTTTACTTATTTCCGATAAGGGTAGTATGGTCATTTTCATTGTCTCCACAATATTTATTCCACTTTTTTCCAATAAGGGTAATATGGTCATTTTCACAGTCTGTAAGAATTACTTTACTTATTTCCGATAAGGGTAGTTTGGTCATTTTCACAATTTCCATAATATTTATTGCACTTTTTTCCAATAAGGGTAATATGGTCAATTTCACAGTCTGTAAGAATTACTTTACTTATTTCTAATAAGGGTAGTATGGTCATTTTCACAGTCTCCATAATATTTATTGCATTTTTTTCCAATAAGGATAATAAGGTCAATTTCACAGTCTGTAAGAATTACTTTACTTATTTCCGATAAGGGTAGTTTGGTCATTTTCACAATTTTCATAATATTTATTGCACTTTTTTCCAATAAGGGTAATATGGTCATTTTCACAGTCTGTAAGAATTAATTTATTTATTTCCGGTAAATGGAAATCATTCTTACCAAGTTTAAGGTTTCGGGGAATATTCCAAAGAAATCTTACATGTAAATAGATCGATTCATCATTTTTACCAAGTTTCCGACTTATAGTAGTCCACTCCCATCCAGGTTTCGATCTCGAGCCACCGTATGCATACAATACGCCAGATAGGGTTTGTTTAAGGTTTCGGAATATTCTCAAGGCATCTTACTTGTAAATGGATGGATTCATCGTTTTTACCAAGTTTCCGACTTATAGTATTCCACTCCCGGCCAAGTTTCGATCTCGGACCCAAGGTATGCGTACATTATGCCAGAATAGGGTTTGTTTAAGGTTTCGGGGATATTATGAAGGAATCTTACCTGTAAATGGATGGATTCATCGTTTTTGCCAAGTTTCAGACTTATAGTAGTCCACTCCCTACTGTGTTTCGATCTCGGAGCCACGGTATGCTGATAGGCCGAATATAGTTTGTTTAAGATTCATGGAATATTCTAAAGGAATCTTACCTGTAAATGGATGGATTCATCGTTCTTACCAAGTGTCCGACCTATAGTAGTCCACTCCCGGCCAGGTTTCGATCTCGGACCCAAGGTATACGTACAATAGGCCAGAATATGGTTTGTTTAAGGTTTCAGGGAATATTCTAAAGGAATCTTACCTATAAATGGATGGATTCATCGTTCTTACCAAGTTTCCGACCTATAGTAGTCCACTCCCTACCGTGTTTCGATCTCGGACCCAAGGTATGCGTACATTATGGCGTAAATAGGGTTTGTTTCAGTTTCGGGATATTATGAAGGAATTTTACCCGTAAATGGATGGATTTATCGTTTTTGCCAAGTTTCAGACTTATAGTAGTCCACTCCCGACCAGGTTTCGATCTCGGAGCCACGGTATGCATACAATAGGCCGAATATGGTTTGTTTAAGGTTTCAGAGAATATTCTAAAGGAATCTTACCTGTAAATGGATGGATTCATCGTTCTTACCAAGTTTCCGACCTATAGTAGTCCACTCCCGGCTGTGTTTCGATCTCGGACCCAAGGTATGCATACAATAGGCCGTAATATGGTTTGTTTAAGGTTTCGAAGAATATTTTAAAGGAATCTTACCCGTAAATGGATGGATTCATCGTTCTTACCAAGTGTCCGACCTATAGTAGTCCACTCCCGGCTGTGTTTCGATCTCGGACCCAAGGTATACGTCAATAGGCGAGAATATGGTTTGTTTAAGGTTTGTGGAATATTCTAAAGGAATCTTACCAGTAAATGGATGGATTCATCGTTCTTACCAAGTTTCCGACCCATAGTATTCCACTCCTACTGTGTTTCGATCTCGGACCCAAGGTATGCGTACATTATGGCGAGAATAGGGTTTGTTTCGGGTTTCGGATATTATGAAGGAATTTTACCCGTAAATGGATGGATTTATCGTTTTTGCCAAGTTTCGGACTTATAGTAGTCCACTCCCGACTGTGTTTCGATCTCGGGAGCCACGGTATGCATACAATAGGCCGAATATGGTTTGTTTAAGGTTTCGGAGAATATTCTAAAGGAATCTTACTCGTAAATGGATGGATTCATCGTTCTTACCAAGTTTCCGACCTATAGTAGTCCACTCCCTACTGTGTTTCGATCTCGGACCCAAGGTATGCGTACATTAGGACACAAGATGGTTTGTTTAAGGTTTCAGGGAATATTCTAAAGGAATTTTACCTGTAAATGGATGGATTTATCATTTTTGCCAAGTTTCAGACTTATAGTAATCCACTCCCGGCCAGGTTTCGATCTCGGAGCCACGGTATGCATACTATAGGCCGAATATGGTTTGTTTAAGGTTTCGTAGAATATTCTAAAGGAATCTTACCCGTAAATGGATGGATTCATCGTTCTTACCAAGTTTCCGACCTATAATAGTCCACTCCCGAACCCGTGTTTCGATCTCGGACCCAAGGTATGCGTACATTAGGACAGAAGATGGTTTGTTTAAGGTTTCAGGGAATATTCTAAAGGAATCTTACCTGTAAATGGATGGATTCATCGTTCTTACCAAGTTTTCGACCTATAGTAGTCCACTCCCGGCCAGGTTTCGATCTCGGACCCAAGGTATGCGTACATTATGCCAGAATAGGGGTTGTTTAAGGTTTCGGGGATATTATGAAGGAATCTTACCTGTAAATGGATGGATTCATCGTTTTTACCAAGTTTCAGACTTATAATAGTCCACCCCCGGCCAGGTTTCGATCTCGGAGCCACGGTATGCATACAATAGGACAGAATATGGTTTGTTTAAGGTTTCAGGGAATATTCTAAAGGAATCTTACCTGTAAATGGATGGATTCATCGTTCTTACCAAGTTTTCGACCTATAGTAGTCCACTCCCTACTGTGTTTCGATCTCGGACCCAAGGTATGCGTATAAATAGGCCGTAATATGGTTTGTTTAAGGTTTCGGGAATATTCCAAAGGAATCTTACCCGTAAATGGATGGATTCATCGTTCTTACCTAGTTTCCGACCTATAGTAGTCCACTCCCTACCGTGTTTCGATCTCTGACCCAAGGTATGCGTACATTATGCCAGAATAGGGTTTGTTTAAGGTTTCGGGGATATTATGAAGGAATCTTACCTGTAAATGGATGGATTCATCGTTCTTACCAAGTTTCCGACCTATAGTAGTCCACTCCCGGCCAGGTTTCGATCTCGGACCCAAGGTATGCGTACATTATGCCAGAATAGGGTTTGTTTAAGGTTTCGGGGATATTATGAAGGAATCTTACATGTAAATGGATGGATTCATATTTATCGATTTCGATGATGTATCATGCTAAGTTTGAAGTCCGAACCCTCCCGGAGCATCTTGGTTCATAGTTTGTATGCCATTACACCAGATTTGAAGTTCAAATGGACATTGAGCTTCACATTTATCGATTTCGATGGTGTATCCTGCTAAGTTTGAAGTCATAACCAACCCGGAGCCTATTCATGACTTGTATGACTAGTCCAAATTGCTTCGTGACCAATGTGACTAGTCTAAATTCAAACCGGAAACACAAAGAGAAAGCACAAAGAAACACCAATTATCGAATTCATTTTTCATTTTCCCGATTCATTCTTATACATTTTTTGGATTTTTTTATATCAGAATGTCAATAACAATGTCCTAAATTTATTAGTATTTTTTTTGGATTTTTTTTTCATGTCGAAGGTTGATAATTAGACCAATTACATGAGTTCGTATTAGCACAAAGAGAAACACATATGCTTCTCAATCCGTATGAGCTTCCCAAATACAATATCATCCGTCTAGATCTTTCTCAATCCGTATGAGCTTCCCAAACAAAATTCAAGTATGCTATCACAGAACAAGGAAAGAGTTTTTACTTAGAAGCACATATATGACTTATAGAACTGCAGCTAAGAATCAGTTAGAAGCACATATATGACTTAAATTAACTCTATTTACGATTTACATTTACATTTCCAAGCAAATTGAAAACTTTGATCAAAATTCATCAAGCAATATGCATAGAGTTAGGAATGCTTACCACTAAATCATGATGCTAAACCTCTTCGGTACAAATCGATTGTTAACCCTGTCCAATAGTAGAAATATAAAATCGTCAATAATTTTTTTTTGGAATTAATAAAATATGATATAAGCAAAATTAAGAACAAGAACACAACAAAAAATATAATAGACAAAATTGAATATGGGTTTCAATATTATTAATTTGATAAAACAAAAAAATAAATAAAAAATTCTATTTTTAGAGATGTACAAGATACTCAATATTTTCTTGGAAAAAATAACTCAACAAATAAATTAATGTAGCTATCCAGAAATAATATTTATTTATTTACTATTTGGCAGTTTCATATGGAGGAAATATTGTATGCACTAATAAGGATACTGTAAGGTAAATATTATTGGTAAAGAAAATATAAATTAGAGTTAGAACCACTTCTGACATACACTTTGGGTTCAGGGTTCGATCGTATAAGGAATAAACATATAGAGATTGTGTGTTACAATGGTTTTATGGTAATTATTTCTAATCCAACGAACCAAATTTAGGGAAATCAAATCATGGCCAATCTAACGGTTGGAAGTTGTGTTTGGTTTAACTAAATTTCTCAATCCGTATGCACTTTTTAAACCAATGGGATTGTCTAAAATTTGATCTAACGGCTATAGATAACCTCATACAGATTATGTGTTTCCCCCCCAAACACCCCGCCTAAATTTGGGCACATCCTCCTACAATTTTTAATCAAACGGTTTCATAAGAAAAAATTCTTTTAACGGCCACAGATCACATCACGTGTCGGCTTCCTTACCAAAAAAATTTTGACCTTCCTTAACGAGTTTCATTCACTTTCTTTCTCATTTCTTTCTTTTCTTTCTCTCTCTGTCTCTGAGAAGAAAAATTTCTGCAACTAGGGTTTCTGAAATCAAACCCAACCCAATCAAGCAATAACAAAACAAACCCAAGAAATAAGAAATCAAACCCAATAGGATATCAACCTCGCCTCAAAACCTCCGCCGATTTTTGATTTAAATCTCAATCTCAGGTATAAGTTTCCTGATTAGGGTTTATTTTTTCTTCCATTTTGTTTGATTTATTGATGATTTAGTGTATGATTTATGTATGATTTAGAGTTCTAATTGATTTTTTTTTTTTTTGAAACTAGGGTTTTAGTTTGTTTCTGCTGAGTTTTTCCCTAAACCCAAAATTATGGGTTTTTAGTTTGATTTTACTGTTAATTTTATAGAGTTCTAATTTAATTTTTTCCTTAATTTGAGTTCTAATTTAATTTTTCCCTTTAAAGCTGCTTCGTTCTTCTACAAAACTGGTTTGCTTTGGCATGGATTGAAGAAATTTGATCTTGCTGCTGTTTGTTTCCATGATTTTTATATTAATTGCAGGAATATATCATAATAATTAACAAAAGAAACTAATAAATGATTTGTTCTTAACAAAATTAGCTTAGGATTTTCTATGTTTGCTTATAATATTAATTGCAGGAATATATCATAATAATTAACAAAAGCAACTAATAATTAATTTGTGTTAACAAAATTAGCTTAGGATTTTCTATATTAGCTTATAAAACTGAAGGCTGAAAATCTTCAGAGGATTTGGAAAGATCTTTTTTCCTTTTTTTGAATTACAGTATTAACAAAAACAACTAGCAATGATATGTTTCTCTTTGTACCTTGTGTGCATACTTAGCTCTTTTCATGCTTTAAAATTTACAAGTTCAAAATAAAATACATGCATTAAGCGAAGTTACAAGACACATAATCACAAACAGGAGGAAATCACTATGTAGCTCAGCTGTCAAGGTCTAAGTTTGTTTCAGCCCTTGTTCAAAATTGGGTCATCGTCATACCTGTAGTGATGATAAAATGTCATGTCAGTTTGTTTAGCCCAGGTAAGAATTTTGGTTGTCGACTTCACTTCAGTAATTTTAAGTGGTGAACTGTTTGATGAATTTTCCTATTTGTTTTGATATTGCAGCTGCAGGGAGCATCAGCCGGCTATACTTTTTACACTATTTTTACGTTGGATTTATCAGCTCTCTACAAGGTTCTCTTTTCCTTCACCTTTGTATCTTGTACGTTTTCTTCACTTCAGTAATTTGTATACCACTTAATTGTTTCATAGATTTGTATACCTGAACCCAAAGAAGTAGTTGTCGACTTCACTTCAGTAATTTTAAGTGGTGAACTGTTTGATGAATTTTCCTATTTGTTTTGATATTGCAGCTGCAGGGAGCATCAGCCGGCTATACTTTTTACACTATTTTTACGTTGGATTTATCAGCTCTCTACAAGGTTCTCTTTTCCTTCACCTTTGTATCTTGTACGTTTTCTTTTCTTTTAGTCTTAGACATCTAGAATCTCATTTATGCTGTAGTTTTTTCTGTGTATCCATACCGAATTAATCAATGATGTGTTTTGCTGCATTAATATATATCAACAGTTCATTGTTTTTTTATATATATATTTTCAATTTATCATGTATTCATTTTTTGAAGATTCTTACTGAAGTTAATTACTTTATAAAAGTGAATTAAGAAGAACGTAGCACTCAGTTGGATGTATATTTTCTATGCAAAAGACAACATCTACAAACCGTGTCACTATGTACTTTCAAGTTAAATATGAGAACCATCCGTTCAAAGAGACCTTTTAATCCATATCAAAGAGAATTACATTTTGTTTGGGGAAAAAGTTGCTCCGTTGTAATCTTTTTCCTTTTTTTGTTAATGGAAAATTGAGTTAAATATGAGAACCATCCTTTTTTTTGTTAGAGGTGAGAATCTTATTATTTTTAGTTTTCTTTTCTCAGTTTATGATTTCAAACTTGCCCTTATATTGTCGATTTGGTCTTTGTATAGGAACGGTCCTTGAGATGTGTCTGCTGCCATGTTGGATCACACTTGCAAAAGGCCAGTCCTAAAGTAAGTCTATTTACATGTTTCCGCACTTGCAATTTTTGTTGTATTTTGTATTTTTTACATGTTTACATGTAAAAACACCGGCCAGTCCAAAAGTAAGTCTGTTTACATGTGGTATTTTCTATTTTTTTTTCTGTAGTCTGGAAATGCCAGCAACAACAATGCTAGCACTAGCATGGTCCGTGAAAATGGCAGCCCATTGAGCAGAGTAAATATGGTGCAAAAGCCAGTGGGAGTGCCAGAGAAGGATACCCCTTGCAAGTTGCTCAGTTGGTACGTTGATGGAGAGATTGTTGCTGATGCATTTATTGCTGAAACGGATCCAAAGAAAAGTGTCCATGGAAGGCCAATAGGTTTTGGAGCATACAAGGTAGGCGTGAAAACTTCTTTTGTGGATGATGCTCTTGTCTACAGGGAAACCAGTGAGTGTCAGACTATCATTCAGGCTGTAGGAAATTTCATCACATGGGGCAAGGAATTTATAGTGCTTGGCTAGCCACCTGACTGTATAGGAATTTACAGTGTTTCAGGAAACTTACTTTTTTTTTTTTTGGTTGTTGCTCTGTGGTCTGGATATTTTGAATGATTCATTCAAGGTTGTGAATGATGTAAAACTTGTTTAAATGTTTGGATGCTGTCACATTTTGGATGCTGTCACATTTTGAATGAATGATGATTGAATGAATGCTGGTATAATTTGATTGAATGCTGCTCTGAGCAATTTCAATATTTTTTTTTAAAAATGAAAAATAACCACAACTACTATGAAAGATTGTCAAAGAAAGTTAATACAACTATAACCAGACTTGTGAAGAAATGACATACAACTCAAACCACAGTTATCGAAGAAACGACATACAACTCTAAACAGGATTGTCGAAGAAACGACATACAACTCTTATCAGGGATGTCGAAGAAACGCATTACAAGCATAACCATAGTTGTCAAAGAAGTAAAATACAACTACGAACCACTGTTGTCAAATAACTGACATACAACTCTTAAGCATTGTTGTCAAACTCCAAGATAAGAGTTGTGTTAGCATTAAGAGGAAATTTCGAATGACATTCACAATTGAAGCAAGCGTCGTACAAAAGTAAACGACAACTATGTTTACGACTCTTGCTAAGAGTTGTGAATATTTGAGGCCTTCTACAACCCCCCTATGCAACCTATGGAGAAACGTTGTCGCACATGTACGACAACTGATTTT